>JAYMFX010247451.1:0-20002 GCA_036784945.1 Monocelis spectator
GCTAACTGATTATATTTCAGTTCTTTTGTGGGTTTGAGCTAACTCTCTCTTTTGGCACTTTTGGGCCGATAAAATTTAATATTAAGTATCACATAATACTGATTGACCAATTGAATCATTGAGCCAAATACAACTCCTATACACTCTATATGCATAAAATCCTCGATTTATTTGCTTTCTCGTGCCATATTTTATTTGGATGTCATTGAAACAGATCTTTAATACTGATGTCATTGAAACAGATATTTAATACTGATGTCATTGAAACAGATATTTAATATTGATGTCATTGAAACAGATATTTAATACTGATGTCATTGAAATTATGAAATCATGAAAATCAATATAATGTATTCTCTTGAAAGTCTGAACTGATTTTAATGATTCTTTGATTAATATAAAATGTATCAAGGGAGCTTTCTAAAGTCGGTTCAAGCGTTTATGAGAAACTGCACAGATAATAATTAGTTTGTTGAATCTGTTTTGAGAGTTGAAGCTCTACTTAACTGCACACTCCATGCGTTATCGTCGTTTAGGAAAAGTTAAACTTTCTCAATCTCATGAAAATAATCATTAAGTCACCTATGAATAATTGATCTTTGCTTGTTGCTAAAATTCTCCCCAATTCTTTAATAAAACGTCACTCATAGATTCATCATCCGTCTGAACATTGTCCAGACGTCATCAACATTTCCAATCGAATATTCAGCCATGGATCAACTCGTATACAGGGAAAACAAATTGCATGTCTTGAGACACCAGCAGGATGATATATCGTGTCATAAATTATCATTATGGGAATGCTGAGATGGCGAGACATCACATATCTTCTGATTTTTACACTTTTATCACTACTACCTCTCTCTCTCTCTCTCTCTCTCAGAACCCTCTACAAAACAAAGAAAAACATTTCGCACTATAGCCATTCTTGTATGGTGAATACTTGATTAAACTTCAACCTATATAAACAGAGGTATAAGCCACTATAAATCATCTATATTGAAGAAATTATTCTGAAAGCACGGAGTTGTTGGAAAGATTTATAATTTTCAAATGAAAACCAGATTAATCAAGCAAATTTATACAGCCCCTGTTATATCGGAAGTAAATATTGCTGAATTGTTGCAATCTGAAAGAAATTCGATCGTAATTTAACTAACTACGAGTCAATAAATAGAAAATGCCTTAAAATTTTTAAGATTAACTAGAAATAAAGAATAAAGAATAACATGAATTCAAAAGTCTAAAATGTTAAGTATACTGATCCTTTAAGAATTATTAGGAAAGTTAGTTAAAATGATGTTTATCAAATTGCATAAAATATCAAAATACATAACGATAAATTGTTTATTATAATAATTTTTTTATAAGGCTTTATGAATGGGGTTAAGGAATTTCTAAATGCTTCCTTATTTTTCGTATTTTGAATGTTTAGTTCTTTCGAGATATTTTGACGCTCGCTTAATTACTTTATTTTGAGTCATACACGCGTTTGTAGTTATGATTCGATTAAGTGTCATATTTCGCTGCAGGTCTATGTCTTATTTTAGGATGATTAGTTATTTTTAGTATTTTAATTTCTTTATGCAATGTATTAGGTCTATATATTTTAAGGATTAGATAGATATATTGGAATTTGATAGACTGATAGGTTTTATGGTGTTGTGAATATGTCTGTCCCATTTAAGATCATCCTGTATTGTCATTCCAAGCCCAGGGTATAGAGTTTTATTCACTTCTTCAATATACGTTTTGGTCAACTGTGTTTAGATTGACGTCATTTTGTTTAATTATACCGCAAATTCAAATTTCTGTTTATAAACTTAATCAAATTACGCTGATAATCAAAACAAACAAAATGGTATGATATTTTAGACATTTATCATGACAGTCAGATAAATAGGTAAATGTGTTTAAATGAATAATTAAAACAAAATATCGGCATATATTGAATTGAAAAGTTTTCTGTTTGTTTGTCTTAGAGTTTAAATCTCTCGGAAAGAGAATGGTGATATCCAAAATCATTTTAATCATAAATCTTTTCTTCTAAATGCGGTTATCAATGACTCTAATTACAATAAATAATTAACTATAAGATTATGTTATTTTACTACTTGTAGTAGTGAATGAACAAAATCATATGCTATTACTAAATGAATATTGTACAGCCATAAACTATGATGTTATTTATGATTACCCATCCTGTATTTATGATGAGGACAACATTCTTTTGAATCAAACCGCGGCTACATATTTAATTGTTATCGCCTATTATAAATACTGAAGAATCAGTAAAAGCCATTTGGATTAACAGTTGCCCATCACCATAATCATCATAACAGCTCAATAACTGCCCAGTGAATTGACAGAGAAATTATAACTGATAAGGAGAGAGACTGTGATCATTTATTCCAAGCATGTTTTCACATAAAATCCTTTTTATCACTGCCACAGTTGATTTAATTGTCATCCTACTTCAAATAACTTTATTCAGACCCCAAAAGAATATGCATATTATGAATACAGATAGATACCTAGGTATAATAACCAAATATAAGGAAAATTTATATGCAAACACATTTCTTTCTCATGCATTCAGTAGATTTTTAATCATATTATAGTACAGAATTGCAAATGCTAAATAATACAAACCCTTAAATTATTAAAAATTGATAGGATAGAAGATAGAATAATAGAAAGCAAACTTAATTCTGTATTTATTTTCAAGTTAGTTCATAGACACTGTTTTACTATTTACTATCTTCACAGTAAAACAGCTTTCTGACTTTGACAACCAAAACCCCTCTATATTTTCTAATTTCACTTACTGAATATCTATGCCATTTAAGATTAGTAGAGAGTATTGAATATCTATGTCCCTTAAAATTTGTATTGAATATTGAATATCTATGTCCCTTAGAGAGTATTGAATATCTATACCCCTTAAGATTAGTAGAAAATATTGAATATCTATGTTTTTTTAATGTGATCGGGTTACGGACTGTATTTTATAAACATTTTATTGTCATTGATAGAGTAGACTGTCCTCTATATTTTAGAAAAGTTAGTTTTAAAAGTGCCATCCGTGACTTATGATATTATGGTATCCATGAGTCAAACTACCAAACTGACATATATAGATATTCATCATAATTTAGTTTAAAGGCTTAGTGTAACTTATTTTGATGATGTTCTGTCAATAAATCAATCGATAATAATGATAAATAACAATTGTGTAATAAACATATTTTGATATCATCACAGATGCACTCTCTCTCTCTCAGAGGATATCCGTACTGGTAGGACTGTATTTTAAGATTTAAGATAATAATTTCCTTTTGGTGTTTACCGAACCAATCAGTTTCATAAAAGATATCATAAACTTAGCTATGGAGTTATCCTATTCATATAAAGTGCATTCCCTTCCATGAGTAATAAAACTTTATTTCAATCACGTGTTATATAACAATGGAAAGCAATAAAATGATATCAGCCAGCCGCCATAGCAGACAGAGAGTAAAATAGAGTAAGGTATATCAATTGTAGAGATAACACCAGAATTAAAACTAAATTAGGTATAATAGGGGAGAGGTCTGCGGTTAAATTCTCCCATTCACTACCTCATACCTAGACTTCATTCCACTGCGCCTCAAATCCCCTCCATATCAGAGAACTGTGGGTGTGACTCATCCAGCGAGACTACAATAGCGAATCAGGTGTCAGAGCTCATACAGAGCACCTATTTATATCACAGTGCTGCAGAGATACTGACTGTTCTCTATCATTCTCTGTTGGGTGCGGAATCTCGTGGAATAAAGACTCGCTAGAATGCAGCGGATCGATAATAGTTTGAAATTAAATTGAGTGGTGTGATTGATGGGCTTCGTTTCACAATTTCAACTCTCTTCTCATCAATAATCGAATGTGATCATGTGATATGATATTCATAAAGGAATTACAATATAAAAATGTTAATTAAAACCACGAATAACTGTAAGTAAATGAAATTCTATAATTTATTTATCAGACATCAATTTATTGGGGACTCCAAAATGAAACTGTTTTCATAACCTCAAAAATAAAATTACATTGACAAAACATAATTGGATCGACTTAAGTTTGTTGTATCTGAATTGTTTACAACTCAAGGTCGAAATTTTAATTTTTGTTTAGTTCAAAGAAACAAATTTGACGTAATCACTAATTTAAACGTATAGCTTAGCTGAATAAAACAGCCCTAAAGAAAATAACAATCTCGATTGATTATTAAGACTTAAAAAAATTGTGCATGGGATGAATCTCTGAATTGAGTGGATTAGAATTAGAACATCCACGCTAATTATTCTCCATGTCCTAATTTCAAAGACAATCTTTTACTTATTTTAGCATCTTCGGCACCCTCTGCTCAATTAAGACAACCCGGTATTCGACCACCATCATCAGTTGGCGTGAAAGGTGTATATTCCACTTCTATAGGATATCCCAACTCATCCATTCCTTCCAAATTTCCCTCAAACCGTTCTGCTACAGTCAACACAAAATCAGGCAATAGCAGACTCGTAGCACCGACCGTTTCTCCACTCTCTACAGACTGCAGATCGAATACTGTTCCAGGTCGATCTCTGCATCCTCCTAACCCATCGCCTTCATATCCAAAAGTTTCCGATTCGCGAATAGGAATTCGATCACCATCTATTAAACCTCCCGGTATTGCTCCTCCTGTCAGAGCAGCAGCTGCAAATACAAACCCTTCTGAACCCAAACAGTCTCAGCTCAGAGGCGATAATAATAACGATTGCTCAAGCGATGAAATGTTAGGCAAGTTGAAATTATTCCGTTCAGATAAATCAGCGGAGAAGACGTCCACAAAGCAAAATGCTTCAGACCCAGCGACCAACTCGCTAAATCGACGCAATTGTGGTGATAGTGAAGTTTTAAAGCCATGCGACCCTTCCAACCAAAGGAGACCCAGTGTTGTACTACCCCCTGAACCAACGCATCGTAATCATAACAAGTCAAGCAATAATGCTTGTTCTTACCCTTGTGATAGCCAGAACGTATCCCACATGGATTTTTCCACAAATGCACCCGTTCTCATGTCTCCTCATGTTGAAAATAATAATTCTGTTCATTATGGAAATCACAACCCATCATTTACGCCAAATTTTGCTTCTCCGTCATATGCTTATCATTGTAATGTTCCTTACGAGACAAATTCACCTGGAAATGTATCACTGAACAATAAAAGCCATCGACATTCATCACAGCAGAATACTGACAACTGTATGCCGACGTCATTAAAACATCCCAGTAAATCTCACTATGGTGCAGTTCCGAGTAAGCAACTCTACCATAGATCTTCATCTAACCAAATTCGTAATCCAAATTCTTCATCAAAGATATCCGAAAGGTCTCACGGTAGCTCTTCTCATGTGGATAATGCACAGTCTGGTCAATACGGTGCTGGAGAAAATGTCGACGATAGCAACAGTAATGGTAGATCTCAAGCATCTAACAAGACAATTAATCATTATAAACAATCAGAACCAGACATTCACTGTTCTTCAAATGAAACTGTAGTGAACCGATACAGTGCAAATAATGGAAGTAAACGTCACAACCGTAATATGGAGAGTTCACGAGACAGTGGGATTTCCTCCTCCTCGTGCTCTAAAGATAGTTCCACCTCACCGGCAGGAGAATCATCGAAAGGTTCTATTCCTTGCCCTCCTCCCAGAACATCGTCTCGAACCCAATCAACACTTACAGCTCCTGAACAGTCCCAAAACAAGCAGAATATAGGAACACCTCAATACTCAAATGCTACCAAGCCGGAAGCAAGTATGTCCAAATTACCACCACCTTCAACTAAAGCTAATTCTCAGGGAACACAGAGTAATCGACATGATAGACAAAAGGCCAAAGCTTTATTCGCAGCCGTAAAACGTCGCGAAGATACGCTTGGACGTACATCGTCTGTTGAAAATGACAAAGTCAATGATGGTCATGCAAACGATAAATCGAAAAGCAATCGGCGGCTAGAGATTACTCGCTGTGGTTCTGAGCCGCCCATTAAAACTTCTCAACAGTCAAGTCAGTTTGATTCGAAACCTGCTATAAAACCATCAAGCATTCCTTTAAATAACCCTAATAGTAAGTCAAAAGAAACAGAAGAAAATATCACTCTAACTAATGAGTGTGAGTCTCCTCTTGAGAAAAAGATGTCTGCTTATTCTCACCTGAAGAACTTATCGCCAACAACAAGAGCTAACCAAGAATTGGTAAATTGTCTTAAATACAATCTTGAAATGAATAGTTGTCTAAATGTCTAAATATATAGATATACAATAGTAAATTATCTTTTTTACTAATGCCATTAATTTTAGAAAACATTCCTTGCTGAACAAAGCCCTTGCCAGTATTCCGATCTCAATAAAACAAAAAGTGAAGCAGTCGATGCTTCTCGAAAGCAATTTCGTCCCAGAAGTTCCTCATCAACATTCGATTCTGTTAACAAAGACATCCCCACTAATCGTAATATTGTCGAACAGAAATCTGAACGCCGTTTGAGTGACTGTGGCAATTCCACGGAAGAGAATCTGTCCGACAATCAGTCTGGGATTGGGATGTATGCCAGAAAGATGCAACAGAGATTCAAAGAAGGCATGCAAGCCGTACAAGAATCTCTCCGCAATTCCAATTTAGATGATGTTGGGTGAGTGATACATAGATATAGAGATATAGCTGTTGATTTAGATGATGTTAAGTGAGTGATACTATATGGGGTCATATTGAAATTTCGTAATTTCAAAAATTCGTAATTAATATTTTCGTAAATAAATACCTATTCGTAAATGAATATTCCTATAGAAATATTCGTATATCAATACTTCGTAATAAATAAATGTTCGAAACTATATTATTCGTAAAGACTTATTCATATATACTAATTCGTAAATAATAATTATACTTACATATAATTTAATTATAAATGAGATTATTGAGAAAATATAATCATTCTGAAAGCGTCATTCAACTAAATAAATCAATAAATTCATAACTGAAAAGGACCCCACTAAAATTAAATAAAAATGTTAATATTATCACATGCAAACATTTTTAGCAACACCAAACAAGTAATCGTCGATTGCAATTTCGGAATCGAGGAAGCGTTGATAGAGACGATTGAGATTGTCCCTCTTCTCTGTAGATTTACGAATATATAAAATACGAAAGAAATACATACGAACTAATTATATACGAATTTTCAAACATTACGAATAATAATATAAGAATAAATATTTACGAATTTACTATATACGAATAAATTATTTACGAATTTATTATATACGAATTTTCAAAAATTACGAATAATTGAACGTAACCCCATAGATATAGCTGTTAATTTTAGATGATGTTAAGTGAGTGATACATAGATATTGAGATAGATATAGCTGTTAATTTAGATGATGTTGGGTAAGTGATACATACATACATAGATATAGAGATATAGCTGTTGATTTAGATGATGTTGGGTGAGTGATACATAGATATAGAGATATAGTTGTTAATTTAGATGATGTTGGGTAAGTGATACATACATACATAGATATAGAGATATAGCTGCAACATCATTTTTTGATGAATTAATATTTCTTAACGAATTCATTTACTTACTTAACTTAAATTTTGATTTTATATCATTTGTTTGATGCTTATACCCATCAATTTGTTTGCGAGAATAAGTGAAGTATAATTGAAAATCTGACTTTTAATGTTCATTTAGGTTTGACGTTTATTGCCTCACGATAAGATAAAAATAAATTTTTACGAGTTTTTTGTTTTCATACGAAACTTCTCAATTATACCTTTATCAATTAATAAAATATTTTTATCCTGAGAATTTTATATTATAACTCTATGTCTATAAGTACTGAAGTCGAATTGCACATACCAATTGGTATTAAAGGTTAATTTGGCGCCATGATTTTGTTTATGGTTCTATATATCATACATATCGAATTATTTGATGAAATTAATATGCGTATGATGGTGATTGTCTATCCCCTTGACCTTATGCATACATTGACTCGAGTATCTGCTATGAATTACATTCTTCTGATTGATATCTCAAATGAATTTACAACACGATAGTAATGAAACCAGTTTCGTATGAATTTCTTCAGTAGCTAACAATGATTAATAAACACATTCTAATGGAACTAATAGATATCCATCCCTCCAGATCTATATTATAGCACATTCTATAATATGAATAATTATTGGCGAATGGAATCGCTCGGTTAAAAAATAGCCCAGCTCAAATCCAACTCGGACTATCGCTATGATCTAGCAAACACCGGAGAATCTACTAGAATCTACTGGAGTCTACTAGAATATACACTAGAATACACTAGAATCTACTAGAATACACAAGAATCTCCTAGAATCTACATAAATTACTCATTAGAGAAACATGTGGACACCCGATCAAAGCAGAACTATTCTCTCTACATTATAGTGACTTTAATTTATGTAATGTGATTAGATTACAGACTCGTATTAAAGCGGTATTTTCTTTAGGGAAATAGAGTAAGTTTAGGAACGTTTTCAGTCATTTGAATAGTTTTACAAGTTGCACTTGTCTTGTGTATTCCCGGATTCTGTAAATGAGCACAGCCCTATGAAAACAGAGTATTTTATCACTTACTATTCTGTAAGTATTACATATGCAGCTAGCCAGCACGAATAATTACTAAAATTGAATGTTAGAACTATTCCTGGCATTATGCTTTGTTTCAACATGCGGCCTAGATAGAACTCCTAATTATAGAATTGAAATACTTAAGTGATGAAATGATATCATTTGATATCGTCAACTTTTCCGAATTTGCGCAAATCCTAAATTGTCTTCGACTGAGTCATTACATTGTTTGGCTGCGGGTGGCATTTTAATAAAATCTCTCTGTCTAACTTAATTATCAATTTATTCTCACAAATCGATAATACTATCATCTAATACGCAGATATCATTATCTGTATATTTAAATGATATAACTATTGGCTAACATATTTATAGTAAGAAACATTTATATTCACATGAAATAGCTTTGTAATGGTTAATTTGAGTTATTATCGTGAACTATGCGTAAAGAATTTGAGGTAATCATTGTGATAGTTTAAATTATTAGATGGTATTATGATACCTGAATGTAATGATTTTCAAGGAACTTTCATCTATTTTAATACCATACATACCTACCTACAGACATGATATAATATTGTAGATGAAAGTGAGCGATATAAGTTTGACAAATTGGTAGGTAATTCGATTATATTGACACAAGTCTCTTTCTCTCTCTCTCTCTCTCTCTCTCAGCAGCGGTGGTAGGTAGAGTCTCAACTTACAGTTGAGTGCAAACAGATCTCTTTGTGAAGTGTATTGGATATGTCACTTGGTGGTACTAATGGTACATGACTATTAGATCACAACCTCCACACTAAATTGAGAGCACGCAATCGGAATAAGAGAATGTTGAGCAAGAGCGGGACCATAGATATGTAGTTTACCCCCTATAAGCCAAAACTTGCAGACTACTAGTCCAATCGCACGCAGGAGTCAAACCTTGGCTCTCTACTTTTCTCCCCACATATTTTCATGGCGATATCTCTAAGTGATAAGACATAGGGAGTATTCATCAACTCGGACAAAAATATAATGAAGTTTTCGAACTTAGCGATGTTAGTTTATAACATAAAATCCGTCCGACAACTTTCAGGTATCGTCATAAAATTTTAGTATTATGTGGAGAGATTAAGTTTGGATATTTTTAGCATTAAGCAATGATTTATATCAGTTTATAATCTGTAAGGACTAAAGTGTGCTATTCGAATTTGGAGAAGGTATAATATTTCTAATGAGTTTATAGTTTAGTTTTGTTATATGTAGTTGATATGTCTATGTTCTGTTATCTTCCATTAAATGAATGTTTTATGTCTCCATTTCATTTTGTTTATCCACTCCAGTTTATTATTGCATAGTAACTGTGTGTAATGTTCAATCGATGGCGTGCTGTTAAAAATATTCTCCACTTAAACATGACATGTACTTTTAGATAAAAAATTAATTAGCATTTAGTTATGATCAATAAATATTATCTATAAAGAGATAAATAGAAACTGAAAAGTATGAAACATGAAATTGAAAGCAGCTCTAATTCATTTTATTCATAATAAAATTTTCCATATTCTTTCTGGCATGGTGAATATTTTAATATTTCCATCAACCAACCGTTTCTATTTATTGCATACAATGATGAATTCAGAGATGAAATAGTTCTTTGTTTAGGATTTCTTGACTCAGTTTTATCATGGCTCCTTATTATCAATGGGATTCGCTTGGAGTGGCGAGGTTGATCAAGGCAGGATTGTGATGTGATGGTTTGGGAGGGTTGTGATGTGATAGTTTGTGAGGTTAATCACGGAAAGATTGTGATGTGATGGTTTGGGAGGTTAATCACGGAAAGATTGTGATGTGATGGTTTGGGAGGTTAATCACGGCAGGATTGTGATGTGATAGTTTGGGAGGTTAATCACGGAAAGATTGTGATGTGATGGTTTGGGAGGTTAATCACGGCAGGATTGTGATGTGATAGTTTGGGAGGGTTGTGATGTGATAGTTTAAGATGTTAATCACAAGCAGGATTGTGATGTGATGGTTGTACAGTTGATTCATTGATGTTCAAAAATTGTTTCATGATCCCTAGTTTGTCTATAATTGATAAATTTATGAATTGTTTGTGTTTATTTTTTAATTTGATCTTACTACTGATCATTCTTAATTTGTCGCTTTGTCATAATTTTCTAAATTTTGATTTTTAGTCAGCATATTCAGTAAATTCTAAAATGAGTCAGCTTCTTTTATTCCAGTAATGAGAGGAGCATCGCGGAGTTGTTATAGTTACCCGTACATACTGAATGCATCGCTGCATAAATTGACATTTACTAGGCGACTCTGATAACTATAGCTATAGTCGTATATAGGCGACAACTCATGCCAACTACATATAATAATCGCGGGCAATCCTCATTTGATACACAGACACTGTGTAATAATTGTGTTTTCTATTCTTCATTGTCAATCACTTTGGGACTCTATAATATCAAAATATGCAGATGATTTAGCAGAAAAATAATGATAGCTTGCTTGTTCTGATTGCATCTGCTGATCACAGTATGAAATATCAAAAATATCGCTTCTATAAAATAGAGAGAGACATAATCACATTATTTTAGTTAGCTCATGGTTACGACTACAGTTCTAATTTTTATGGGTAATTGTTTCTATGATTCGAGTTGATATCAACCATAGTAGAGATCGGACACCGCCTGTCTTGATTTACATAAACGATAATAGAACTATGCGTCAACAGCTATCTATACTAGCCGCCTCTAACAGCTACTAGCTACCTCTAACAGCTTCTAACCTGTCGAGAGCTCTCTATGAGGGGATTACGTAACACCCATAAAAATAAACTATTTTGTTTTATGAATATTAGTCGATTTCTATGGTAACACCCAATTCCCCAATAACTACCTTAACATGTGACATGAATTCAACTCATTTTATTTTAGTGCTGCCGAGGTGGATGCTAGTGATGATAATCTATCATTGGCCAGCAGCTCCGACTTAAGAAATTCCCCACCCAGGAACAATTCGCGTAAAGAAAATACCGAGCCACCACCAAGACCTCCACGATCCAACATGGTCTCTTCATCTTCCTTCTCATTCAATAATACTCAACGGGAGCAAATTGAGCATTTAAAATCAGACGCTTTCAAAGGTTATCTGAGTGATTTTGATGACCCAAAGTGCGATGATTACACCGCATTGAGGAAATATGCGTCTGATATTGAAGGCGACTGTGATTTCGATATAACATCAAGCTGTTCTATGGACCTGCTCACGGGAAATGTCAAGTCGGAATATTATTTCTCTGATACTGAAAGCCTTTCTAAAATGAAAGAAGCCCTACCTCCCGGCATGACTCCGAGGTCTCTGAATTTAAACTCCAATCTGACGAACGGTAAGGTTGATCCAGCCAGTAAACAAAATCCGGGAAATTATTTAAAGTTTTTACAATCGAAAGGTCTTGATAGCATGCCAAACAGAAAACCGATATCACCCATGCACCTCATGAATTATCCCAAAATACCGGGACGAAATATTCCTGAATGGGCGAATCGAGTTGCCTCAATGCCGAAACAAGCCTTCAACAAATCTGGCCCTACAGAATCCAATTCTCTGGGAACAATTCGCATTGAAGCCGGTCCGGCCACTGCTGACGAAGACTTCGAAACTAGCTCCTTTCCCTCCTCGCTGAACTTTATCTCTAAGCGGGCACAGGAGTCCGCTAATGGCCCCCTGAACGTTCCCACTTCGTGCTTCACCTCAATGAAGGTCGATATCCCCAGTCCACAAAGAGAAAGTGTAGGTTGGAGCGGCGCCAGTACGCATTCTATTGGCCCCACCAGTCCCGGCATCTCTTCCTTTTCCAATGTGAAACTTCCCTACGCCACGCCAAGCACCATCACTGCCAGTTCTGGTGTTCCATCGAGTTTTTCCAACTGCAGTCTGTCCAAGATGGAGTTTAATGAGGAGATCGATGGTAAATATTTTAATAAATTAGTTGATAATAATTGTATTTTATGGAGCATCTTTGTTTCCTCATTATGTTTCAATTTAGGAACCAGAGGGTCTCGTCTCTCCCTGGCCTCTACCGGCTCCTGTCGATCTCTCGTAAGTTATAATGAATTATTCATTGACAACTGTACAAATGTTCTATTAAAGCGAATTGAGTTCTCTAATGAATTATCGATTCTATTTTAGAATGAAGAGCGACAAGCACAAGAAGTAATTATTAATCAGATAATTTTAAATCTGCCATGACCAAATAATCATTTATTAATCAATTACCACAAAATAATGTTCTTTTTAGATAAGAAAGCTGAGACGAGAATTAGAGATGGCTCAACAAAAAATTAAAACTTTATATTCTCAGGTTAATACAAATGTGAGTTTTAAATGTTTTAAATTGTCCTACTACTTTCATCAATATGATTAGTAAAATACTATTTTTAATATATTATTATGTCATGGATTTGGAATGAAATTAATTTAAAGTTTAGAATATATTTTCATTGGGATTTGAATAAAAACGATTTAGGCCTCCTGTATTCTGAAATCAATGTCAAGTTAAACTATAAAGCAACAGTAATGGAGCTTATTATGCACACGATGATCGGGAATCGAACTCCTAACCTCCTGATCAAACTAAACTATAAAAATAGACCTTGATATTTAAATTCTTGTCACTTACTGTTTACCTAAGATTGGTTATTATTAAAGATATATTTTCTAGGTCTTATTATTATTAATAATATTTAGTAAAGAAAAATTATTTGAAAGAATAAAATATTTCTTGTGACATTAATTAAAATTAACAGCTTATATATACACACTGAAAAGCAAATGTTTCTAATTTTGTGTGTGCCACTCTCTAAATTCACCTCAACTAAACTCCCGCAAGTAAAATGGTTAATTAATTATACTTGACTTACTTATAGCCAATGTTTTTTAAAAACATCGTAATTGACAAATACTGCAAGGAGCTCTTATCTGGGTCACCAAATATAAACACTCCTCTCGTGCCGAATAGAGGAATTTACATACAATCTCTCACTTACTGGACGCAGCGTTCTCTAATAATACTGCACCGCTCTCTCTCTAGACTAGATATCGAATCCAATTTTGTTGAGAGATAAGAAAATTTAATCTTTCACACAAAAGTTTAGCGCAAATTCATTGCCTGCTGGTTTGTTATGATGAATCCAACTATGGAGCAGTACTACCCCAACTATTACTCCCACACATCTCCACAATGCGAACCTCTAGATCAAAAGAATACCTCACTATTGGATAGAATTTCTCCCCGATTATTCCGTAGATATTCGCAGTTATCCCAGCGAACAACACAATTAAGAACGAATCATTGTTTGAAGAGGATGTCCTATCCCGAAATCTACACCGACGGATTATTCATCAGACCGCGGATAGATTCTCACAATTATTCCGTACCGATAAAATGTCGACAATACTCCCGACTGAATGAAGAAAATAACTGCACGAAAACTCTGAAACCTTCAAATTCACTGGAACAATTGCTACCGAAGCCAAATGCAGTAAATATTGATCCGGATTCCGTTGAATTATTCGGATCTTTTCATAATCGCTGTTTATTTGATTGTCAAGCAGGGTCGTTTGATAATCAGAGCGTATCGTTTGTGGGTAAACAATTTGCAACTGAGGAAAATATTTCAGTAAATTCGCCCAAATTGAAATCAAAGATCAAGCGAAACTTCAATAGTGCTAAATCTAAAGTGAATCATTATTCAAAATCTGCCCGAGTAAGCAGATTAACCGATAAAATCAGATCCCAAATAGTTTATCCATATATTTATGAATCATTTTGTTAAGGATAGAGAAATATTCACAATGACATAGATATTCGCAATGACATAAATATTTGCAATGACATAGATATTCGCAATGACATAGATATTCGCAATGACTTAGATATTCACAATGACATAGATATTCACAACGACATAGATATTTATTTTCGGTTTTTCATTTTAGGCACACGTCGTTTCAGCTTTTGAACAAAGTCTTAACGCTATGACGTCACGTTTAAAATCTTTATCATCAACAGCTGACGAAAAAGTAAGGATCATTGATTACGTCAGATGTTTTTAATTTTATACAGTACGAACAATAGTTAATATGAAAAATGTTCTCACTTATTACAGGAATCTGAATTGACCGAATTACGCAATACGATCGAATCTTTGCGGAGACAAAGTACTGCCATGTTTTCTGGAATGTCTCAATTAAATGAGAGTAAGTAATTTCATAATCATTCTCATGAGTAATTTGACTTTATAGAAATGAGTACTGATTAACAGGAATTCTTTTATGATTGATTAGGAACTTCCAAGTTAGAAATGTAAATTTATCGATCGAATTTCTATGTGATTTTTAAAAATCCAAATGTAAAACAGGTTCATTTGATATCCACTGGAATTGTTTTACTCTTCAAGTTTTTAAATTTAAATTTTCATTATTTACAGCAGAAATCGTCGTAAAGAGTAATATCCAACCATCAGAGAGTCTCGTCAGTTTAGTGAGCGATACCAGCAGTGTTGGAGAGGGGGATAAGAAATCTGCTACAAAACAGAAGAAATCTGGTTGGGTAAGTCCTATGACATCTTTAATCATATGATACGTCTATAATGCGCCAGAATCTATGCTTTTTAAATAGGACAATAATGTTAAAATTTTAGCTCCGACATTCATTTGGTAAAGCTTTCAGAAAAAAATCTTCCAAATTTGACTTCGAATCTGATCGTTTCTCAGATATTGGCAGTGGTGCAATGGGAATTTCTGATAACTGTCCACAACACAGTGACTTTGAAAAGTAAATTCTTCATAATCTGCCAATTCTAAAAACAATTCTCGAGTTTTTATTATGATCCATAGAGATAATAGGTACCATAGAAATATGAATCATAGAGATAGAGAACCACAGTATGGAGCAAGGCAGCAACTTGCTACCTCTCTCCACTCGGCCTGCGTACCATTAAGATATGAATCATAGACATATACAACATATAGTGGGTAGACTACAGTTTTGATTTCTATGGGGCAAATATGAAGCTACAACAAAACCATAGATATTTGTTTAGAAATTTGTGAGCTATGATAGGTAGTGATCAATTATAAAAGTTATTAGTCAAGTAAAAGTCTATCGGCGTAGAAAGACTAATAAATTGTTTAAGCATAGATTCTGAAATGTTAGGAAATGTGTCTTTTAGAACAAATGAATCAACCGATAGTACCCCAAATGATACAAATATGGAACAGCTAAAAAGAGAACTCGATGAGAAAAGCCTCCGCCTAACGGATGTTCAGTTGGATGCCTTGTCTAGCGCGCATCAGCTGGACCAACTGAGAGACCTCATGACTGAAATGCGGAATGAAATGTCCACATTGAAGGCGGACAATGAGCGATTGCAGCGCATTGTCCTCATGTGCGCGAATAATGAGGAATGTCTACAGACATTGATTGGAGAGAATCGCCAGACTAAGGATTTGCAACCCATCGATGCAGAAAAGGTTAATTCAAAACTCTCTGAGAAAAGAATTTATGGTGAGCTTAGAGCTTCTTGGGCAAATATGTTGAATTCATTTGGTCAACTCTAAAGTACATTAGAGTTGGCTAAAATTAGCACTAGATGGCAATGAGCTAATAAACTTCTGCATACTTTTGTGCCTAACACGAGAGCGAAACAAAGAAACCCAAATTACACATAAACAAGGAAATATGTGGGAAATACCAAATTATTATAAATGCTGTATAATCTTCAACTAGCCTTCAACTAAACGTCTTAAACTAAATGCAAAGAGTTCTTCCTTCTTTTAAGATTTCCTGGCTGTATCCACTCTTGAAGAAGGAGGCAAACGTCTGATAGTGTCAGTTCATCTAGACAACTTCACCAATGCCTCATCGAGACAATCTCTCAACAAGAGCCGCGCCTCAGACCTATCAGAAATCGATATTGGTTGCGTGTCTGTAAATCCATCAACCACGTGGCAGAGTCTTAGCACAACCTTGCGAAAACTATTTCGAGAATATGTATCGAGAATTGATCCCGCGGTGAACCTCGGCCTCACGTGTGACTCCCTTCAAGGTTATTATGTGGGAAATTTATTGAAATCGTTCAATGAGGAAGTCACTGAATGCAATCCGACACCCCTAGCTTCTCTGCACACATGCACAGAGGAAGACAAAGTTAGAATTACTCTGCATGGTAATTCGACCGGTTCTGTATCAGCAATGGATGCTTTAGCTTTCGCAACTCTCATACCCAAAACTGTACTGCAGCGGTATGTGTCATTACTTTGCGAGCACCGTCGAATAATGCTCTGTGGTCCTTCGGGAACTGGGAAATCGTTTTTAGCGAACAGACTAGCCGAATATCTTGTTATCAAGTAAGTAACTGTGAATGAATATTAATAATACAACAGTTATGTTTGATGATAAAAACTAATTGTTTGTTGTATTTTATGTAAATTATATGCCCTAACCACATTTTTTTGAATCATCTTTTCTATCTATCATCAAGGAATAATAAAGCGCTGTCTACAAGAGCGATCGCAAATTTTAAGGTTGATCACAAGTCACACAAAGAGCTTCGTAGTTATCTCACTGGACTGGCAGAGCAGATCGAGAATCAGCACAGTCCAGATCATATACCCACGGTGATAATTCTGGACAACTTGCACCATGTTACATCTCTTTGTGATGTCTTCAACAGCTTTCTCTCTGTCAAAGATGCAGATAGGTAAATAATAATAAAACTTTTTCCTAAAATCAAAAGTCAGTGTGAATGTTTTAACTTGATTGTTTTTAAAATATTGGTCTCCATTCTGCTTCAGTCCGTACATTATTGGAACAATGAACCAGGCAACTTATTCAACAGCGAATCTTCAGCTACATCATAATTTCAGGTGAGATCCTTTTACTGTTAATATTGAAAGTAAATCTCAATATGGAAAAATAGCTAATAACGATTCCTGATTGGCTAAGCAATATCAAGTTTTATTTCGAACCAGCCAATTACATATAAGGATTCATATTTCGTTTCAAGTCAGACTTATATTGAAGTTAAATTTTAATTACACCCACAATTGTAAATAGCGACTTTATATTTATTTGTTTATCTTATTTTAATCCTGTTAAAAATAGTGCTTTAATTAATTAATATGTTTAGGTGGGTTCTATGCGCCAATCATATCGAACCAGTGAAAGGTCTTCTTAGACGTTTTCTTCAACGAAAGTTAGTCCAAGTTGAAGTGGAAACGCAGTTTGTTAACCAAGAGCTTCATAAAGTAGTTGAATGGATACCCAGTGTTTGGCAGCATATAAACCGCTTCCTGGAGGCACACAGCTCTAGCGATGTGACAATTGGTCCTCGTTCATTCTTGTCCTGTCCGATGACATTGGAAGGTTCAAAAATATGGTTCACCGATTTGTGGAATTATTCATTGGTTCCCTATGTTCTTGAAGCAGTTAGAGAAGGTTTGGCTCAATATGGAAAGCGAACTCAATGGGAAGATCCTTTTGATTGGATAAGTATTAGCTGGCCATGGTCTTCTTCAAATGCAGATGGAAGCAATTTAATGCGTTTGCGGCCGGAAGATGTGGGTTATGAAAATCAGAGCAGCGGGAATCCATTAAATTCAAAGAAGTCTGTCGACACCATGCTCGCCACAAATTCCTCTACGGAATCTGTCGGTGATCCTTTAATGAATATGCTGCTTCGCTTACAGGAAGTGAGTTCTTATTCTGGTAATCAGACAGATAGTGACTCGAGCTCACTGGAGCGTACTGCTAATAAGAGAGAAAGTATCAGTTAATGAATTGTATCATTTGCCTACCTACGTATATGTACATAAATACCCCCATTTTCACATTAACAAATATTGAGCTGTTCTGTTTTGTAATTTAAGATCATAAAATTATTTGTAAATAGATTATATGCATCTATCAAATTTGTTTATATTTATTTAATGATTAGATTATTTTACATTCTTTGAAAATATGCATGAAAATCATTTTTGTATAAGATTACATGCTTACGAGTATACAGGCCCGTATACTCGGAATGTTTCATTTGTTCATTAAATTATTTACTCAATAAACGATCCCAGTTATACTAAATGTTTTTATTGTGAATTATATGTAGATATAGGTTTATTGATCATAAATGAAAGATAATAGTTAAGTATTATATATGAGTGTAGGTATAATAAAAATGACTTTGCAACCGAGAAATAATTGTTTCGTAATGCTAATTTAAATTAAACTTTAACTATACAGGCTAAATTTAAGTAACTAAATAAATTTGTTGATCTCTTATTGTGGAATGCAAATTTTGATGATTAATGATCAAATTTCATTGTCAACATGTGTCAGAAGAAGCTTATACTCTTACAACATCTTTTCGGATGTCTATTAAAAGCCCAATAAAAATGTTTTTTGTTATAATTGATGCCTCTGTAATTATAAAATTCAAGGAGTACCTAGTATACTGAATTATACTAAGTTGTACTATTGTAACCTGTGCATAAGACTTTGTTGTTACCAGAGATTATATTATTAGGTTAATCTCTGGTTTTTACCCATTATCGGCCCAAAAGTATATATAGCATGGCTGTTGACCATTATGAGATAACTAGCCTTTTGTCATAGGTTTAGACTTGAGTGTATCTTTTAAAATCTGTTTTAGTAAATATACTTTGCCATATTCCAGAATGACACTTGAAGCTTAACGCGATCTTTGTAGAGTTCAGTCCTAAATAATATAATCTCTGGTCGAGTTCATTCTAATGCTAAATTAATCAGTGAAAATATTTTAGACTGAGAACTCATTCTTTTATAATTTTAACTCCTTGCTCAACCAAATTTTTAGTCTTTTATTTTTTGCCTCTTATGGATCCATAATTTTAAACTTTGTCATGCCTTTAATTTATAAAGTACTGAATACACATTTTTACTCACAGTTTGCCCGATTTATGGTAACAGCAGTTGAATTCTTAACTAACACATCAAAATTATTTCTCAGTTTTTTGAACTAACAAAATTTATCATTTAATCTTATATTATACTTTAAATGTACGAATGTACTCTAAGCATAAACTGACCTTCTTTATAAACTAATATTCATTTGTTTAACTAGATATTGTAAGAGATTTGGCGGCTAAATAACTGCGATATTTTATTTTTTTCCTGGCTGGCATCTGTTAGCAGCCGCTTACAAACTATCGCCGATTGCCAAGCGGCGAGGTATTTTTACCCATTTACCCACGCCAAATGCAAAT
>JAYMFX010247562.1:0-19995 GCA_036784945.1 Monocelis spectator
ATTGAGATATCCTGACTACTAGCAGATAGTATCATTGTGTATTGAGATATCCTGACTACTAGCAGATAGTATCATTGTGTATTGAGATGATTTACCATTGAGATATCCTGACTAATTAATGATTGTTTATTTTTAAGGTTTATTTACCTAAACCATATATTAAGTTCATTTTTTCCAAATTTCTGAATGATTTCTATACTCAGCATCATTTTCAAATTTAATGAATTATTGAAAAGGTCTGATAACTCTGATGATTGATAAAACATATGATGAATATATTTTTCAGAAAACAAAAGTATAAAGAAAACCTCCAATCCGTGTGATAGTATGTAGATACATTTATAAGATCATGTCATGCTTTTTACATAGTCATATTATAATAGTGCAATAAAACAACTAAATTCACCCATTAACACCACAGATTTGAATGCAAAATGATTTAGAAACCAATGCTATACACAAATAATCTATACACAAAATACTATGGCACAAAATGTACTTTGAAAGATGATTGATTGAGTTGTAGAATTGATGAGAGAGAAGTTTATCAATTTGTGCATATTTATTAAATTCTACTATAATTCAATACAAATGAAATCAATTGTTATTCACAAATCTGGAGAATACAAAAACACTTTAACTGATATCAAATATTTACTCTGGTGAATCCATTGGAATGTATAATCACAAATCGTTTACGATCTCATGAAGATTATTCTTTTCTAACTTGCACAAAATCAACGCTAGCATGAATAAAAGTATATCACAGAAAATCGAAAACGATATAATATAATAATGGTATATGTTATATAGAATTAATGTCGATAAAGTAATTTACACAGCAACAAAATATTATCGATTAAAGAAAGCAAAAATCAAATCTTTCTTTGTAGAGTGAGTGCGCTTTCTTGAGGGCAACAAGTTTTCACATTATTGTACAATAGGGTGCAAATTTATGTCACAATAATAATAAGGAATAGTTCGGAGACTATTCAGTGCGAATGTCAGGCTTTACAAAACACCAGACGGAGCTGTCAGTAGAGGTGCGGACAGATTCAGCAGAGAATTGTTGGAAGTACTGCTGGAATTCACCCGATTGGAACCAATAGTGAGACCGGAATTGCCACCACGTTGGCTATGTTGGTTGAGCATCGCCTGCAGATTCAGGTGACGGCTTGCATTAGACATGTTCATGCACTTTCGCATGTGCTTCTCCAATGTGGAAGGTACAATGAACGGGGTATTGCAGTACTTGCAGAGATGACTCGGCTTGCCTTCTCTACCATGCGTCTTCATGTGTCTGGTGAGCTTGCTGCTCTGTGCGCATGCGTAGTTGCACATTTTGCAATGATAGGGCTTTTCCCCAGTGTGACTGCGCCTGTGAACAGTGAGGTTGGAGCAGTTTTTGAACACTTTACCGCAATACTCGCAAGTGTCATTCCGGGAATTTCGTCGAACGGCGCTCAGACCAGACAATCCTCCTAGAGATGAATTATTTGCGGTGGAGTTTGAATTCGGTGCTGACGAGGGTACAGCCGGACTCAGACTGGAGGCTACTGATGCGGCTGAAATACTGTCGCGACCATCACGTCCTCCTACACCGTTGCTGTGAATAGAGGAGTTGTTACCTGGACTTGTTGCGGCTTGAGTAGCAGGAGGTTGATGATGACCTACTGCATTACCATTTGCAGTTTTACAGCCAGGATTAAGGAATGAAAATGGATTATTTGATTGATCTTGAATATTCTGTGGAGGCATGGGTCGACTATTTCTTAGCTTGGAATAAATGTCACTGTAGTTAGGGGAATTCAGTAAAAATGCTGGAGGTAAAATGTCGAAGGGATTTGCACCCGGAGCTGAGTGACGATGAGGAAACATTTTATCGGGTAGACTTCTCTTTTGGTGTGGCAACCAAGAATCAAAGTGTGGATAGAGACTCATCGGATGACGATCACCAAATTGTGCCAGAGAAGGAAAAGGATGAATGGATGATTTATTTAGATGATCCCTCCAAATGGAATAGTTGTTAACGGCGGCGGCTGTTGCGGCGGGATTATTTTCCAGAGGATTCAATCCTGGAAAAGCTCTACTGAACAGATCATGAGATTGTGGTGCATGTCCCGGGAGCATCGTTGAATTAAGACCATGGTAATGGAAAGGTGGAGGTAATCTGGATTGAAGGAAATCAAGCGGTTTAGGTCGTTTTATCATCATTTCTTCGTCATCATGAATTTTCTTCTTCTTTAGATTTAGCTCCTCATCAGTTCTGCTACCAGCGGTGTGTGAAGTTATTGTATTCAAGGTAAGAGGTTCCGTGGCATCGGAGAGTTTCTTTGTGACCTGAAGGGAAAGATTTAAAGCCGTTCCTCCGCCACTGGTGTTGGATATTTGGCCATCATTTGAGTCCGGAGGACTATTTTCATCAGACAAGGAAGTATCTTCTGCTTGAGATCCTCGAGTCATCACGTCTTCATACTCATTATCTTCATCAAGAGACATTTTACGATCGGTGTGTTGACCTGAATAAAAATGAATGAAAATGGGAATGAAATAAAAGAACATTTTACAACTTTATGATCAATTTTAAGAATAATAGAAAGTTGTGGAACTCACCGAGTACACTTTTGCTGACATTCAAAAGTTCTGTATGCTGCAACTCCATGTGTCTACCCAGAGATGTCGTGTTTCCAGTCTTATACGAGCAGAATTTGCAGTAAAGTTGGAGAGATTCGTGAGAGTGAGAGGCATGGCAGGCAACTCGATGGTCCAGAAGATTCCGCGCATAGCTGAATCGTTTACCACAAAACTCGCACGCCTTTCGTTTAGTCATCGGCACCGCTGTTGGGGAAGGTGCTCTTTCAAGGGATTCGTCTAAGTCGAAATTTTCGACAGATTTCCACAAGTTGTGAAGCTTCAAGTTGCTACGTGACAATGGTTCCTTTTTGATCAAATTTTCAATTGTCAATGGGGACGAGTAAAAGTTATTGTTCAACGGTTTCGGTGTGGACGTGTTTTGACTGCGATATGAAGAAGAATTGGATGATGGCTCGTCAATGATTTTGTCAAAACCATTCGATTCTTCTTCTTTGAAAAGATTCGACTCCATACAACTATTCTCGCTGTTGTTCTTTTCTTGTTTCGATGAGTTGTCAATGAGATTTGCCAATGACCCGAACATCATATTATTGTAATAGCTCATCGAATTGTTGTTTAAGTTTGATCTAACAGTGAAAATATTTAAGTTGTGATCTTGTTGAGCGTGTTGAAGTAGGAGCCATGCTGATTTAAAAATGACTTTACAGGAGTTACATTCGTGTTCTGATGGTTCTAAAATAATAGAACAGTATATTGGGATAATTATAAAAATCCACAAATAGTGTCTGTCATTATTTGATCTATATAGAGATACCCACCCCCTTTTTATTACTACCAAATTTTGCACAATTCTGTAAATGGTGATCTTTGAGTAGCACTCAATCAATAATTTCCCGATAATCACCATTCACACGAAATATATACATGCAAGGAATATTAACTGCTCTATTCTAGCTACATATGTCATAATTCCGTGATAAAATTTAATGACTATTCATACAGTCAGACATTTCTGGCGTGCAAATTTCAACAATCACGGGTCATTTGCTGTTGCCAGCACTTATTCAATTGAATGTGGAGATTGAATTTCGCCAAATCTTTTCATTGCTATTGAACAGATTTATGACCAAAATTAAACAATTGTCGTCTTGTCAATCCCATATGCGTACTCGAAGCTTGAGTACTTCCTTACTGATAAGTTGCACATAGAATATGTCGTCTCTTATAGGACTCTACTACACTTTATCATGGCATTTTATCTTGGAAACTAACTGTGCGCATATATACCTAGACAATGAGAAGCAGAGATTTGGTGTCTGTCATATAGTGACTATAGGCAGAATATACCATATCATGGTCAATGGCTATTGTGTTATATTGACGCCTCACATTTGTGGAATAAAATACATAACAAACATTAGGTGGCACATTTTTTGATTCTGTGGTTAAAAATCAACACTCTGAATCTTCTAAGGCAAACAATTGTCCCATTGTTTCATGTCAAAATGCATTAATTAGCCCATAAAGTATTCTGTTCATTAAGCCAACAATTCGCACAATAATACAAAGGTAAAACGAACAAACTCAACATAAAATCTTTTTTCATCTAGACAAATAAATGAACATATTTTCTAAGGGAACGACTTCCGTTCTAGTGGGTGTCGCTGCGGCTACAGTAGACAATATCCCTATATAGCAATCAAAGGTGATTTACAGAGGACGACCATTAAGCAAATATCAGGCATGACTTCGCGACCACGTCCACAACCAATTTGTAAATAGAGTAAGAATAGCAAAAAGCTATCCCTTACTTTTGTCAATATAAGTTACAAACAATAGTGCCATTAAATAATTGGGAAATGTAAACTATAAAGGAGAGGAGATTATTTGCATTAGTTGAGTAATACTATTATACCATAACAGAGACACTATTATAATATAAACATTAATTCATGGAAATTATGCTGGCTAGGTGGGAATCATTAATTGAAGTCGATGCTACCGATTGAAAAATCAATCTTATACTTATTCATAAACTGCATACCTACTTAATACATTCCTATAATCTTGTGAGTTTATACATTTTAATAGCCTCACTTAGATACCTATTATTATTAAGTGAAAGATCAACAAGTGGAAAATATTTTAGCGGATACAATAAAAGGAAAATTTACGTATTGTTATTTAGTAAAGATTCACTGCTTCACTGATTAATTTCAATACATTTTGCATAGCTCTGTGACAACTCTGGGTCGTCCAAAAGCGCTCTGATTCGTGTGCTTCTTCAGGTGGAAATCGCCGCTAAGAGGTCTAACGCTCTCCAAGGCGGGTAGAGTGAGTTTCCTGTTAGGGGTGATGACAATATCAAAAAGCTATTCGAGTAGCCGACTCTACGCGGATAATTATCGCGGTGTCATATGAGCGTCCATGTGTGGCCACATTGGGAAAATAGGTTCAGCTTTGATGCCTTCTCTGCCATTATTAAACGCTACTGTAAACACGTCGGAAATATTTGACAAGAGTTTGCTATTCTCCGATTGCATGAAACAGACGACGCAGCATAATAATAAGAAACAATATTGTCGTCAAACTATTTCATTTTCAATAGAGAGAAAATTAAAATTGATATACCCCTTATGAAGAATGGGAAAAAAGAAAGTATCTCTCAATAATTTAAGATTCTGAGAATATTTATATCAAATAATTAATAAAGCAATTCATTTGGAATTATCAGCGATGGATGAGATTTTTATTTAAAAGCCTAAATTTTTATTTATTTTTAATTGTGTGGAGTGTCTCATAGAGAGTTGATATCTAATTTGCATGTCAGAGATATTTCAAATAATTTCGAATGTTTGTTTATCTTTCGGCTATTTCGGTATTTCCTGTGAAGCGCCGCCACTTTCAAACAGTTCTCTCGCGCATGCCTGAACGCTGCCTTTTGGTCAAGTGTCTATCACACCAAACAACGCAAAACAGACGAATATAACATTAAAACATTATGAAAATGTTGTGTTGCAATTCGCGCTATGGAGCTGTTTGCTAAATATTTTGAAGGACATTAACTAACTATTTATGTAATCATAAGAAATTATGCCTTCAAATGTGGGACGGAACTTCCTGGTTGATCGCCATGAAATCAAAAAAAAACTGCGTTGCTAATTTTAGATTATTCTCGAATGAACAATTGAAGAATTACGAAAATTTTGAATATCATTAAACACAAAGACACTTTTATGGAACATTTCAGTTTACCAATCTTAAGATTAAACGGCAAGTATACCTAAATGCAATTTCGATAATCATCGTTTATAATATTCTTGATTATTTTTTAGAACAAAATATAGGGAGCAATCACTCCCATTTCTCCAATAATTGGTCAGTAATCTCTTAAAACACACTTGAAACACTCGATAAATGTGGAATATTGGTTGAAGCACCTGATGCCTCTGTATTTCTGATACTACAATTTCCATACATCAATCTATAGCATGGAGAATCTATCATATAGAAATAGTAGGTAATTGTTTTCTCCTTTTCAAATTCAGAATGTTATACTAACAATCCTATTGTTTTTTAAAAGATACTTCATACATCCATACATCTTATATGCTGTGACAGGTTAAGATTTGGAAGATTAACCTACAGTCTGCAGTCTGCAGATTGATTGACAAAGGCCAATACAGTTCGGCCTGATATTCGATGTAGCTTGATTATAGCGCAGTGAAGATAAGACCGCATGGCACAAGTGCATCACCACATACAGAAAAGTACATTCTGCATATTCTACACTCGACTAACGTCTGAGAAAAATAATAAAATACAACTCACCAGTTATCAGAGTGTTAGTGGCCATATCTCTCAAGGTTCCATTATCTACTCTGAGGGGGCCACACATTACTTCTGGAACTTCGGAACTAACTCCCATAATTGATGGAGTACTAAAAGTCTGACTCCATGAGGCTGATATCATTGGACCATGTTGGTTGAAGATATAGGGTGGCGCAGACAGAGGTGGTAGTCTACTCTTTAAAGAATCAATATTGGAATCCTCTTCAATGTAGTCCATACTCTCCTCGGCTCCATTGGGTGAGTCTGTTTTGGAGGAGTTGTCATTCAGTTCATTAGCGGACTTTGATCTTCGCAATAACTGTCCTTGTGGAAATGGGAGATGACCCTCTGTGTTGGGATAACTCGCATTGTTGGTCAAATATTTGTGCTTCGGACTGCAATGCGCGGACTCTTTATGGGTGAGAAAAGCGGGCAGGTCAGTGACGGCGAATGAAAGTCGACATCTACCGCAAATAATGAGGTCGGAAACTCCAGGTAAGGACATCTTGGATAGACCTAAAAATACAATATATAGATATTAAAATGTTTGATATTTGATATAGATACTGATTATGTGAATTAAAATTCAAAACAAATGTTTAAATAATTAGATAGACTTGATCAATATTCACTCACTCACTCAATTCAACACAAATTTCTAGAATCGATTTTTTGAATGAGCGTATATATATATATAAAACATATACCTATCTTCTATAGGTTATATTATCCAATCATTTAGCTTCAACAATCACAACTTAGGTAGGGCTATGGATGAAAATGTTTTCTTAAATATTCCGTTCAATTTCATTTCCAATGAATCCACCAATTCCTTTCGAATAGATCCGATAATTATGTATAAAAGAAAATCTAACTATTTAAAAACCGAGCGATGTGATTTTTCTTCGCAAAATATTTGAGCTATAATGTCCAATATCTGGGCTGATTTTACAAATCTTAAAATAAAAATTGACCAATGAGTATAGGTATAGCTCTTGAAATTTTAGTCGAGTGGCGGATAGTTGAAGAGCAGCCTATATGGTCTCGTTATCTTCGCTGTACTCGCTGATACTCGGGCCAGCCTGTGGTCGTCCACTCAGACTTTTGAAATAGTCACAGCGACAATGAAGAGAATCAATTTTAGCGCTCATGATTATTGTGCTCTTTGGAAGAATAAAAACTCTTTAATTGATATTTATATTAGCATAGGTCAAAGTTATCGTAGATTGAATGAATAACATTATCAATATATTATCGCATATATAGAAGTAGAGAGAATGCGGGTAATTAAATGTTGAGGTACTCTGGTATATAATGTTTAGTAAACACTTGGCCACTGTTCTGACAACTGGCGACCTTGTCCACTTAGAGATGATGATGTTGGTAACTCAATGCTGAATTCTCGAGTAGTGCTATGTCACCTTCTTATCATCACAATAAAAGATAAGACTCGACAATACAGCCTAATATTCGGACAATGCCTCTTATCATCACAATAAAATTGAAGAATTAATGCAAAGGATGATAGTACATGAGGATCACAAACTCATCAAACCAAACTATGCATATAGATAAAATATAAATACCTTAATTCTTATACATACTGATATGTCGAATTATTATATGCGTTAGATAGCAAATCGAATTATCCGAGTTGTTTCCTCAACAGACAAACAGATAGATATTCTGGACATATCTATCTGTCTTATATATTCGAGAATGAGGTTGGTGAGATTTAATCAGACATTATGTGAAGTATACTTTTAAATTTGTGGGAACAGGGCTTTGGAAACAAAATGCTCATCTCATCTGTTTGTTAAGTCAACAATCCAGCTAGGTATATAAGAAGGGTCAGAGTGCAGTGTCTGATGATGAATATGAGATGTTGTCTAGGATTGGTAAATAGAGCACTGATCAGAAAGAGAGATCAAAACAACATTGATCAACTTGCCACTAATAATCATCCTCCACAATGAGGATATGAGTGACCCCTTGAAAGCTAAAGGATATACTAATCACCACCTAATCGTCTAGCCATTGTGCATCAAAATGGGGCAATGCTACTACCTTTCTTTCATCTGCTTCATTACCCATGCTTGAATGAGAGCTTCAAATTGATGTTAGCTGACCTTATCTCCTCCCCTTTCTCATATCTGATGAATGACAAAAAACAAAAACGTTACACTCAAACTATATAGAAAGCTGAATCCTTTTGTTATTTGATAATTACTTGGTCAGTAGCATGGTGTTCCTATACTCTTAGACTTGTCAATAATGGAACAGTATGGGTTTGGAGCCGACTATAGGGTTGCACTCGAAATAAATCAAGCGGATCAAATGACCATACGGTCCTGCTTTTTTGCCTGGACACTCGCGTACAAAGCGCAACTCCTAACTTTTATAATGAGAGATTGTTTAAATTTATTTTTTTATCTCAAAAGTTTCAATATAAGTACTACCTATCCTACGCTTTGATTTAATTGAGTGATAGTTGGTCCCCACTGTACCAACTCGAATGCCTGTCAGATGCATGATGATCTCTCCACGGGATACCCACCAATAATGCGGTCACATTGCTGTTTCTTCGGCCTCACACAGCGGGATGTAAATAGAGTTTTGTGGCACAATTTATAAGCACGATATATTGTGCTGAGGAGATATGTGAAGTTAAATTCCACAAAACGATAAGAACAAATATAAGTTTATACATCTCTATGGTATATACTATAAAAGCAAGAGTGCAAAACATAGAATTCAATTAAATCTTCTATGTATATGATTGGGACGAGTAAAACTGATGACATACACGATATTGGGACTATTCGCTTTTACTGATTTATGCGGGTAATTGTGCTCACATATTAGCCATATACATGATCACAGTTTGGGTTATAGGCTGCGTATAAAAATGGTCGTACGGTGTTGTCTCGTGCTTCAACCCCAAACTACAGATTATTTTGTGATTCAGTTTATAGCACCGCCTATGATAAACATGTGTGTAGCACAATACAGGAACATGAGCTGGCCCGCACTGTTTTCTATCTGTTGCGACTGTGTCGAACATAGAAATTAATTTATCGATGCTGGGCTGTGACGGACAACATTTTGCCCCAATACTTTACAACCTATAAAAAATAACTTGCTTTCATCGCATATATGTAGAATAATGGTCAATGCATAAAATTCCATATGTGTTAACTTAATGTTTATAAGAAAAGCTCATATAAACAGCTCGAACATTTGAAGGCAACAAGTTCTCTGTGGAGGATGATGAGGATGATGCAATGTTTACAGTGTCCACAAGATGTGTGAGGTGGGATCATGTTTAGAGTCTGCATATGGCTACGTCCAATACAGTGTCTTGTTTACACTAAACAATATACTGATTTGGGTGTATCATAGTCACCACATTCATACCTCAGTCATATAAGTCAGTATAATATCATGTAGAAGAAGGAACAGAGATATGTAGGTATTTAATAATTAAAAGGCTGTGACTATATTTAAAAATTTGATAGAAATTTGAAATTTTGAATTTTTTTTATCTCTCTATCCAACAGATGCAGAATATTAAAATTGAAATGTTTAATTCAGCGTTATCGATTCCTGGCCTGCAATATCCTCTCTTAATTATGCCGATTTAAATGAGAAAAAACTTAGGTAAGTTAATCTCTCTATATATAGGCTTTAACTAACTGCGTCTCTTGGTCAACCTTTTATCGACAAAGAAAACACTGTACACTAGGCTTTATATGAGTATAATCGATGCATGGGATACATCTGTGGGATATATATAGTCAGTTGATGCATTTGCAGTTCAGGAAAATGCAATTGAGACAATCCCTCACTACTTCCGACACTTGCATCCTGACAGAACTGAAAACAATCCCTAATCACCGAGTCAGATATACCTACTCACCAATTCTTTCATGGGGTGATTCTATAATGAGAGAATATGGAAGAGGAGCCCATCAACAAGGATTCAACAGTGTATCCACTGGGCCGTTATCAAAATAATGACCGCTATGGGGCGCTGACATAGCTGATAGTATTTAATTGCCTATAACACTCACATAAACAATCAAATCAACAACGGTATCTGTAAAATTAATTAAATCCGCGGATCGAAAATTAGAAATAAAAACTATACTTACACAACTAAATCATTTTTAGAGCACATTTTTACTTTACATCTCGACTATCGCATGCGAAAAAGAAATCCCAATAAAATATAATATGTGTCATCTATATACATAATATTATAATATATTGAGAAATAGCACGAGTCTGAACCAACCACCACATGTCCAGAATATTCACATTTCATTGAATTCCCATTTTGAAGAAAGAACATTGTTTATTTTATAATAGATATCCAATATGTATCAGGATATACACAAGAGAAATATGCCCAAATAAACTACCCTTGTCCATCATAGGGGCAAGCATGCCCGGGGGTAAACTCCAAATAAACACGAAGGCAATCTCACAGGTTGGAAGGCAGTGGCTCTTGTTTGTTACAGTTTGCAGGTGTCCGGTACTAGAGACAACCTCCCGGCCGCATGAAAAACTGATAGAGTCAATGGCTCCGCATGGGGCAATCATGAAATCCCAATACGCTAACAGATTCGACTTATAGAGAGAGAGAGAGAGAGAGAAGCGAAATCTGAGTTAAATAGCCCATACATATAGCATGTATATATAATATATAGATAGATAGTTCGACAACCATGCAATAATTGAAGAATAGTTAAATCATTATAAATCATGTTTGGCCTTATTATGATATGAACAAATGTAACCCTTAAATATAATCTGATTATCTGCTTATATCATCATATTATAAAATGATCCCGTTAAAATACAGAAAAGTCATCTCGACTCAGAGGTGTTAAAATGGTAACCGACCGTTGGCCTATCGAGGAAATTACGAATTTTATGAGAAATAGTTAACACTGCGTGTATAATATATGAATGCTTTTCACTCAATCACGAATTGGGTGTCCCGTTGTAGTTCAAAGTTCTGTAGTATTACATAGAAAGTAAATAATAAAAATACTTAAATTCATATTTGTTTAAACATAAATTATAGAGAACTATATAGAAAATTCATTATATACTTATAGAGATAGATAGATAGCTTTAAAAATTCTTTTTGTTAAATTTGATGTTCACAATTCATTTTAAATGACCTAAATTTATTGACCTTATGCGCATTTTCTCAGAGTGTAAATGGTTATATTCGCACCATAATCTGCATAACCTTATTTCTTAACAATAAATTGGCAATAAAATTGATCACCATGAAGTTGATTGTTTTATGGTCCTCCTCCTGCAGTAGGCATAGGCACAGAGTCGTGTGATAGAGTAAATATCTATGGAGAATATACAGAGAATATATGGAACAAATTAAGCTGTTTAAATAAAATTTGATTGAGCAAATCATATTATGAGTAGATAATGACATACTCATACAGACAATTTGAATTCTCATTTCCTGCAGAGATTAGCCTCAATTATAAAGGTTACCAATCTGCAACTACAGAGAGAGGGAGATCTCTATGTTATCCATAGAGATAAAGGATTTTCATCAATTTATAAGATAATCTCTCTGAAAATTATATTTTTATATCATAATATCTGTAGGTATGGTAAATGTAAATAAATTTGTTTTATATTTTAAATCACAATTTGTAAAGTTAATTTTTTGCATTCTATTCTTCGGTATTAAGTTGAAGAAAAGATTTCGTGAGTTATAGTATATAGTTATGTCGTGTACACTTTGACCATGTTCAACATGACAAAATGACAACATTTTCGCTAAATTTTACTGTTGAATTGTTACAAATAGTTTTGTACTGATTCCTTTAACTTGCAGAAGTCACGATCAGGACCCACTATAGTTAACGGCTATTATTGTACTGAATAAATTGAATTAAAACTCCATTCTAAATACTGATTATATGACGAATTTACGGAACAATTCTTCCCTCAATCCTCAATATATTCTTCAACAAAATACAACATAATAATCCTCAGTATAGGTGGTACCTATACTGAGTATATTAATCTGAATGTCTATGTGTACACTATTATAGGAAATTGACAGCCGAGAGTTAATAACAAGCCGCGCCTCTCAGTTATTATATATAGAGTGATATATTGTATGCAGCATACTGTTATCAAATGACTTGCTTTTAGTTTTCTGACACTCTTTTACTCATGCGTTAGATTAAAAAAGACAATTCGGACATCTGGACTCTGAATTTGCCCATGTCATAGCGTGCAGGCCGAATATAGAGCAGATATAGTTATCAGAAAGGTATAGGACATGACGATTGTTTGTGAGTTCATTTTCATATCAGCACGCAATAATTTCTATACAAAACTCTATTTCATAATATAATAAAGTCTATCATACATTATTCATTAGAGTATATCCTTCACATATTCCTACTGAGGATTGACTTCATATATATGTAGAGGGAAAGGCCATTTCTCAATATCCAGTGACTGCCGAATTTCTCTATAAGCAAAGGTATAAAGATCAGCCTTTTTTACTATCCACTGCTGCTTCGAACTGTCAAGACTTTAGTAAAAGAAAACTGAAGGACGCCGTCAAGATTTATTATAAAATATGTCTTGTTAAGCGACCATTTACACAGTCAGAAGGGAGACCTCCTATATCATAACCTAAACAGACTCTCTCTATAAATATTCGGGTAGCTTATAGGCATATGAGGCATAAATTATACGCTCTGAGTGTTCAACAGTTTTAGAAATATTGATACCTGTCAAAATAAAACGATTTTGAGATTTGCTTGAATGAAACTAATATGCCAAACATAATGAATAGCCAGACACAATCCTATGAGTAGCCATTTACCAGATTAACAATGAAAAACGAATAAAAATGAATTATAATCAATTTGGAGAATTTCTAAATTTTACCATTTCCTCTCTATACAAACAAAATAAATAATGAATTTCTATAGTGTAAATATTGAGTTTCATATACCATAGAGATATACCCATATATAGAGAGGATAATAAATGGAGAGGGACATCATAACGATGTCTATTATCGGAATTTGTTAGAAAAATAAACAAAATTTATCAAGTTCTGGTGATTTGCATGCCTTCAGCATCTTGTCGACATCGATAAGAGTTATGTAATTGTATATATCACACAGTTTTAAAATATGTCACTGGCGGGTCTGACATTCCAATGGCTTCAATACATATATACATATAGATATATATTGTTGGCGGAAATATTGGGCGCACTATCAATTTGAAATTGAAGTGATTAGAGAGTTCGGAAAGATTCTTATCATTCTCCATAAGGGTCTTATGGTCCAAAAAAACGAAACGCACTTATCCATCCAATTATACCGTAGTGGGTCTATCTGTAGAGTACACTAATATGCAAGAAATAGATAAATAGACAATCGGATAAATATTTGGGACATCATATAGTAGTTAATTTGAAATTTTTAATTAACTCTTTAAACCAGTCGCCAGAGCAAACTCAGGCCAAATCAGGAGGAGCTGTTTAGCTACTTCTCTCTCTCTCTCTCTCTCTCTCTCTCTCTCTCTCTCTCTCTCTCTCTCTCTGCGATACCTTGACGATATTACAAATGCCAAACTGCATAAATATTTTATAATACATTATATCATCGTTAAATAATTTTTAATATCTTCAGAATAGAGAGAGAGAGAGAGAATGTAGAATGTAAAGGAGGAGAGATCACTCACTACACTTTGTGCAACATGTCATATTTATTCTCTGTATATTCGAGTGTAATCAATCATCCATTAATGAAAATCTTTTACCACTACAGGTATTATACAGTGACTTAATTTAAATTCTCCGCTTCTTATGTGTGTATATAAGTGTTGTTGTATAGGCTGGCTTATATAGTGATATAGTCACAGATAGTAGTATATAGAGATTGTGTTGTTTAACTTTTGGTATTTTGTCTTTGTTGTATTTTTTTGAAAAAAAAAAATCTCTGATTCATCTTAATTAAGAATTACCTAATTGTCAATCAAGAGAACAACTTTTTACGAATTCTTCAAGCGTGCGAAGGATACCCCATTCTCTTTCGCGTAAATAGCCTCACAAAATGATACAGTTTGCTATAATGGAGATATACCCTATACCCTATATGTTCTGTGGGTATAGGCAGCACCTACGGTATAGTTGTCTCTCGCAACAGTAGATACTATACACAGGGATATCTAACCTGTGTCTGCCTTATAAATCATTCATCATGTCTCGGACTTTACAAAAAATAATCCTTTTTAAAGGTATAACAAAACTATACTATAATATGATATGAGGCACGATTCGGCACTCTGGGATGAAACTTCTTCATTGTACAGAGATGTAGACAGAATTAAAGAAAAAATGCAATTGTTTTGTTCTATATAGAGAGAACTATACTGTGTGTGTGATGATATTGTATAGCAATATTTGAAAATTGAAGGTAAAAAAAGAAACTAAACATTCCAGGAATATTATAGAATTTTAAATTGAAATTATGATGGAATTTATCAATAATTATTATTATCTTATAGAATAAAGTTTGAAATTAAATCTATAAGGTACAGTGCTTATCCTCTATAAGAATATTAAAAATAACGAAAAGGAATATAAAGACTATAATTCTTTGTAAAAAGCCATTTGTCATTCTTGTGATAATAATAACTTCGGGGCGAGCTGTAATCTGCAATTCCAAGCGGCCTCTGCCCCGCCCTCTATTAATTGTATTAGGATCGCTTTAATTCCACAAAATATCTTTAAAAAGTTGACTTTTCTCCACAAGCAAATCTGATTGATAGCGGGCCGAACAATTCTCTTCCCACATCTCATAACTTGAGTTATAGTTCCGTCCGTCTTGCTTTATAGAGAGAGTTCCCCTTTCATTGAGCGCGTCCTCTGCCCAGTGCTGCAGAGGAGAGATCCCCTACACTAAAGAGAGAGAGAGACGGCGCGGTGGTGTCTATATGGAGGCATTGCCCAGTCGCAGATTTGCATATCTCTCGAGCTTCAGGAAGACTGTGCCCTCCTCTTCATAAGGATGAAATTGAGCCGACAGTGCAGTAAATCAAGCGATAGTACCACATCAATCTCCCAACTTTGACATGACATTAACTGAATACTTCTCGAAGCAAATTCCTCACCACAGTTTATTTAGTTTACTTAAACTTTGCCTTCAAGCAGTTTTGCTCTTAATCATTTTTCATTTCTCTATTAAGGAAATATAATAAAGTAGCCAGAAAGACTCACTCACACAATATCATGCTATTATAATATCATATCTGAATACGTATATTAAAATAAACTACACCTCTGGTTTATACACTAAATCGAGGTTGCTTTAAAGTTTAGAAATTAAAGAAATTTATTAAAAGAAAAACACATCTTATAGAGAAGAATATTCTAAGGGTCTTATTATCTATAAAAAGTGATTTCATTAAAGTTCAGATCCTTTCTAGATCCTTTCTATACAGTCTACAGTCTATAATTTTAAGTGTTGAGTTGTGACGTTTGAACTACTTGTTTTTATTTATATAAATAAAGGATTTGTCTAATTATTGTTGGTCTCCATAGATATGCAGATAAATATGGACAGCAGATAATATATTTGGAAGTCTGTGTGTATATATTAAACCAATAGAATTTATTTATTTGTTTATTTGTGTATGAGTTGTTTCATTATAAGAATAAGAGGAGAGGAGGTCCAGTTTTTGACCAACAGGAAGAGCGAACAATCTTTGACAATGTTTATCGCTATCATAGTTCTGAATGTAATAATGTAATTTATCTGGATCAACACAGTCCACATTAGGACATGTACGCATTGGATAAACAACATTTGAAAGGTAAAACAAAAGTTTATCTCTATAATAATAGTGAGATAAACAAACTCTTTTCAATACCTACTGGTTAATAAAAGAATTCGATATTCTTATGATTATAAATGTTTTTTACCAATTTAGACTAGAGAGATTTATTTCAATGCAAATTCGATCAATCTTAAGTCGCGAGAAAACAAAGGCGCAGATCAGTTTATTTTTATTTTTTAATTATCCCATTTGTGTTATTGGGAAACTGACGTGCTCTTAAACCGTGACCCCTGACCATCGAGTAGTCTCGAATATCCACGAGACAGAGGATAATAATTGTGCCTGATAAGACTCTTGACAGTCCTCCTATATTCTGCTTGACATCACAATTTATTCCCGCACTCAAATCGAAACAAAAATTCCCCATCCAGCACCCACCCTATACAGAAGCACACAGCAAGCGAATTTTGGGTGGGGGAAGAGAAAGAATTTTCAGTTCAGAAATTGGGCTCAGGAAATAGAGCTGCTTACTGGTGGTATTCATATGTCTATTTTGTCTTAAGGAGGCCCGAAGCGTTGGCCCCTGACCTTAAGGTCAACTATCGGCTAATGATGAGCAGAGTGCCCGCATAGAGAACTTCCTAACATTGGGATAGCTTAGCGGCCAATGCTGAACTCTTTTTTAAAAAGTATTGAATTCCCAGTGATTATGTAATCAGGGTTGCAATTTGAATATCTATTGTTTAAATGTCCTTTTCTTTATATTCTGCATATCATTGTATGTATGCATGGATAAAAATTCAAATTCCCTAGAAAACGTTTAAACATTTGACTTTATAAATATGAAAATCATGTGGATTTTAAATAGTTTATTGTTTTTGACATGAATCTAACCTGATAGAAATTAGAATTGTTTCCCAACATACTGCGCATACCCCATAATCATCCTATCTACACAAGCCTATACTCGACAAACTCGAGGTATTGATCGATTTATGACCATGTGATGACTCAGGTCATCGTGCAACAGAAAAACTATAAACTGCGGATAATGAGACCAGCATGGCCATTCCATTTCCCTCAATGAATTAAATCAAAAATCCAACATGCAAATTGTGACATGATTGCATAAAATTAACCCCGCGGGGCGGCCATTAATTTATAAATTGAGCGATTATTAGAGTCGATTAGAGTCGAAAATTCCAGCATTCAAATTTTGATCCGCATTCATTATCAAGGAAATGCAAAATTTATTCTATTTAGGTCCGCCGAGTAACCTAATAATCTAATAACCTAAATCTTTTTCAAATATCGTCATGATTCACAATTTAAAAGAAGTGGATAACAGTGCTATATGCTAAAATATTCTTATACTTCTCAATCTGATGACAATTAAAAAACTAAATCTTGAATTACCTACTATATATGAACAATATAATAATAACATAATTATCACGAATTCTCACCATTTAAGGAGGCCAAAGTTTGATCTCTTCTTGGTTGCGGTTTCTCTTGCTTGCGTCGGGACATTGAAAATAAAATATTCTGTTATTTCGGACAATTTGAGAAGTTGTCGAGTTGGTAGCGGAGTCGCTTAGTAAAGGTGTACCGATTATCAACTTGTTGTGATTAAAGTTGAAAGGAGGAGTCTGTCAATCTTGAAGTAGAGGAGTGAGTCTCAGAGATTTCATGAGGTAAAACAAGAGTGCACATTCAATAGAGACTATATGGGACAATCAAGCGCTCTATTAATACTAATAATAATCATAATATTAGTATTCTGTAATGTTTTTACCGCTTTATAGTCACCAATGAGGTAGGGTTTAGATTAATTTCGATTAACCAACGAGAGTCCAGCTAGCGAAGATTAAATCTTCCTTCCCGCTCCTCAGCAGCATATTATAGAGAATTGTCTGGTGGGTGATTCCCTGCTCTATAGCTGACACTCGCACTGTCTCACCGTCAGCCACGATTGTCTCATCGAACACCTCTGTCTGAGGAGCGCAACCCTCAGGAGGTGGACGAGGAAGACAGACAGTTTCAGACAGACGAGCCGATCACTTCGAACAAAATAAAATTTCAAAATTATTCAAAATAGTATTGTAGGTACAGAGTTTCATTTAAAGTGAAAAGAATATTAAAATTAATATGAAATAATGTTTTATTATATATTTCAAAAACAAATTTTGACATATTTTAAAACAAATGGAAATATTATAATGGCAAAAAAGCAATTTCACAATAAGAATAAATGACATAATTTCACAGCGATAAATAATTCTTTTACTGTATTCAATACGAGATCATTTTGTTTTCATAATTCTTTTTAAATTACCCCGCGAATTCAAATTCTGATGCATTTAAAACAATCAAATTAAGCTTATTTCAATTTCTTTGCTTTCTACATATTGATTATTGCAGGTCTGGTAAGGAATTTTCTAACCTCTATAAATCGAATAAATTCAAACAATATTCATATCATTTGATGAATAACTTTATTATATTTCGACATATCTATGTAAATCTATGGATTTTGCTGAATCACGAAAAAGCGGACCATAACTGATCGTAATAATTAGTAATATTGCGAAAGTCAGCCAGCGATATTGACCCGCAGATACATTAACAAACAAAATTCCATAGAATTGGAGGGTTACTTTAACGGTTAAATTGCAACATAGATATGGAGTAATATAATGTTTTTTATTAAGAATTTGAATTCGCCGTTTTTATTAAAAGAATTATTAAAACAAAATTAATTAACTTTAATAATCGATTTCTAACAAAAACTGTTTTAAAATATTCAAATTTATCCTGATATAAAATTATCTTGTTTAAATGGGCTGAATTTGTAATTAATCAAAGTATAAACAAAATAAATGCTTTTTGTTGTATCATGCCTCTTGCCTACATAGAAATTAAGATATTAGAACATAAAAATTATGGATATCAGAGGAAAAGACGCAGCAACATTGTGTTAAATGGGGCATTATTATGCTGACAGGCTATTGTCAGACAGATGCAAATTTTTAAAATTACTGACATTCATGGCCATTTGTATAAAATTCCTTTGAATTTTATAAAGCTTATACTTAATATAATTTGAACCGTGAAAATTTCTGTTGACCTGAATCAGAGTCAGATAATGAATGATCATAAACTTATTTGGGATAAATTTATAAGAAGGGAGGCATCCAGTAATATAGGGCTGAAATTTTTATTCGGGGTCATTATGATATTCACGCATGGTGGCCTTTATGCTAACTGTATGCTTGAGTAAACTCTAAAATCCAACTTTAAATTATCACAATAAACAGATATTAATAAAATAGTTTGGAATAAGAGATATTATATGATAGGTGAAGATTTAATAAATTAGAGTAAAAGTGTCTGATAATTATAAATATAGTTCTACTTTATATATTATTTCGGCTAAAGTAAAGTAGAGATTTCTGATCTGAGCTTCTAAAAAGGAGTTTTCCTTGTTCTTTATCCTGTGGAATAACTGGATTTTAATAACTAACTTGATCCCCCAGTCTTTATAACTTTTATATTGGTTGATCCTTAAAAAGTGGCGATTTTTGTCCAAAATACTGTATAGATATCGATTAAGGATTTCGGCCAGTTATCGATGCACCAATAGATATTCAAATTCATCCTATCAGCAATGCACCACAATAGATATTCAAATTCATCCTATCAGCAATGCACCAC
>JAYMFX010247673.1:0-12195 GCA_036784945.1 Monocelis spectator
TATTCTGTAGTTACAACTGTTTCTATCCTTCTATTCTGTAGTTACAACTGTTTCTATTCTTCTATATTCTGTAGTTACAACTGTTTCTATCCTTCTATTCTGTAGTTACAACTGTTTCTATCCTTCTATTCTGTAGTTACAACTGTTTCTACAGCTGTTTCTATCAATGTAATCATTCTATTTCAGTTGCTGATTTGGGTGCTGACTTCACTTTAAGCTCGATATTTGGTCGTCCAGATGGTGCCTCCACAACCAGCGAAGATGACAAGGCTCATTGCGCAGAATCTCATGGTAAGACTTGTACGAGTATTGAATAGATTGAGCTGAATATCATGAAATGGATCAGTATATTATAGGTCTGACTGTGTGATGGGAATATTTCCAATTTCAGAAGGATTTGTTAGTTGCCAGGATGAGGAAAATTCATCTAAAAGTAGGTATCGCCTGTCTGCTTAACCAAATGGCATATTCACTACTTCTGCTTCCTTAACCTTAATTAGTTTGGGTGTTGGATTATTGAGTTGATCAATAATTAATTATTACTTTGCTAATCAATTTATCATTTGGTTTTATTCCATACTATTTTTAGATTTATGTAAGTAGTCAATTAATTAAAATGAAAAATAATTTATTTCATTGATTAAAAGCTTTGTTTGAATTTCTCTGGCCTTAGTTCCTGCTCCGAAACGAATCTCTATTGAGCGTCAGTTAACCAACAGTGTCATAATCAGCTGGCAGTCTCCCTCTAACCACTCAGCCAATAAGGAAATCACATCGTATCACGTCTATGTCGATGGCCAATTCAAAACTTCAGTGAAATTCGGTGAAAAAACACGAACAGTTCTGGACCATGTAGATTTTAATGAGGTATTTTAGCAAACAGTACAGTGATTTAAATATTTGAACATCAATGAATCAATAAATCAATAGCAATAATAAATTGTTTACTGAAATTGACAGAACCACCGAATCTCGATTCGCTCAGTGACTCCACGCGGTCAGTCAAAAGACGCTGAATGCTGCCTCGTGGTTGGAAAGAGAGCCTCTGCTGCACCGAGCCGATTGAAAGTCACACAATTGACCAGCAACAGCGGCAAGTTGTCCTGGCTACCTGGCAACAGTAATTACTATCACGTGATCATGATCAATGACCGCCTCATCACTACCTGCTATCCCGGCCAGTATAAAACTCTTTTATCTGGTAAGAATAGATAATGGATATGGATATATGTACATAGAGAGAGAGAGAGAGAGAGGAGAGAGGAGAGGGTGTGACACAGAGAGAGGTGAGGAGAGATGGCGACACAGAAATAGCGAGTGTGTCAGAAAGAGAAATATAACGAGAGAAAGACAGAGAGAGATAGCATGACAGATAAAGAGGAGAGAGTGTAACACAAATAGAGAGAGTGTATGTGTGTGATAGAGAGAGATAGTGAGACAGAGACATAGATACAGAGAGAGATAGAAGAGAGAGTGTGTGACAGAGAGAGATAGTGAGATAGAAAGAGGGAGAGTGTGTAAGCGAGAGAAAGACAGAGATACACAGAGAGAAAGAAGCCGAAAGAGAGAGAGAGAGAGCATTAAGATACTGTCCAACTATTATTTTTCAGGTCTTCATTCAGACTCTCTCCAGCGTGTTCATGTGGTAGCTAGACGCAGTGGTGCTCCCCAGGGCAACCCCACTGTAACAAAATCCCTCATGTCAGAGCAGCATGGTCCTCTGGCCCTATCTGTTGAATTCAGAACCCTTCCACTCGGTGAGTTGCTCACCGATATTTGCAGAGCTTTCCTTCTAGTTATAGATAATCCATCATTTGACGAACTTCATTTTCATTTTAGCGGATTCCTCATCGAATAATTTAATCAAACGTAAGTAATATGTAGTAATAATATCTCTTCAATTATGATGATTTGTGATTAATCTGACTGGTCATGACTCTATGTAATTGATTTGCAGACCTCCCCGACTCACCTCTTGATGTTCAGGTAGACATAGCTCCACAAGAGGGCTGTGTTGTAGTCACGTGGCTTCCAGTCAACTCGGAACACTCTTCTCTCGCCCAGTTTTACTCCATAAGAGGTTATATCATCTATATTAATGGAAAACCTGTATTGGATGTTCCCGGAGCCGCCAGTGAGAATAAATACACTTTTACGAATAAATATGTAGATCATTGAGTTTCTGTACCAGTTCACCAGAAGTAGCTTTCATTTCATTTCATTTCATTGGCTGATTGGCATCTAATGCTGATTTCAGTCAGCAGCGCTGCAATCTTACTTAGTGAGTGATCTCTCTACCTGTAAATGGAACTCTGTGGCTACACACCAGCCTACTACAATTTACTTTCAATTAGAATGAGAATACTTTCATTTCATTGGCTGATTGACATCTAATGCCGATTTTAGACAGTAGCGCTGCATTCATGATAACGTAATCAGTTAGTGAGTGATCTCTCTACCTGTAAATGGAACTCTGTGTGCAAAATAAGATCCTTAATAAAAAAAAGTGTCTCATTGTTATTGTCATGTGTAGCCAGTACACTCGTGGTTATTATCTAGGTGACCATACGGTTCTCCCTCTTCTCCGAATCTGCCAACAGTTGCCACCCACCTCGTCACACGCCGGTCCCGGCTCATTAGACGACACGCGATCTTCCTATTTGACCATGACCACCTATGCTGAACCACGTCTGGGCGGGCACACAACCGGCACAGTTGATAATCAGAATGTTGAATCCAAGTATTCCAAACCGCCGATAGCTCTCTACTCCAACTTTTTGATAAAAGTGGCGGGTCAGATAGCCCTGAGACTGGTAAGTCTGATTTGATGAGTTTATATTTGCTAAATGAATCGGAACTAAATATTGATTATTGATTTGAACTGCGCAGCATAATTTTGGGTCGGCGATGAGTCTGGATGCATCAGATCCCGATCTTGCCAAAATGGACTACTCAAGACGTACGCATTCCAACCAAGACGCCATTGAGGTATGCTATTCTAAACAAACTGATATTCAAATTAATGTTTGCACATCTCAATGTCTCTCTCTCTGTCTCTCTCTCTCTCTCTATCTAATATTCATCTCAACAACATCAGTTGTCTCTAATGGAAAGAATTAAACAGGCCCTCATAGAACTCGGTGAAGACATCAAGGTCAAACTGAACGATGTTACTGGACAGGCGGAGATAACATTGTTTGGTGATGCGGAGTCTGTGACCAAGAATTCAGAGATCATTCACAGAATCATCGAAGAGAATGACATTGAACAGTCTGTGACCATTCTGTCGTCAGGCGAAGCTCTACCTGATGATGATGATCACGACAGTAGTAGTATGGTGGTGGACACGCACTTTGGTGAAGGCTTTTGATTGGTTACATTTTAGATAGGGGGTTGTGGTTATTATTTGAAGTTAATTATTATTCTAATTAATGTAATCTCTTTTCATCTTTTATCTGAATAAATAGTTTTTTTTACTACAAACAACGTATTTACAGGAAAAGCGGACATTATTTTGGTCAGAACTGTTTTGTTTTTGTATTTCTATGGTTATTTTTGTTCTATGCAAAAAATTCGATTATCTAACCATACTACTCATAAAGTAGTATTTTTGTTTATAAAGATTTTGAAATTAAACTTGGTAAAATTCTTTAATTTTACAATCGAAACAATATGGCGGATGGCGTGGGCGATAGCAGAATGACGCGGATGAGCATGAGAAGAATAGGAAAGTATAGAAAGAAGTATAACCTTTTCGTTTCTTAACAGGTTGGCCATTCACCGACAGATGAGATGGATGCAAGATGTCACTCTCCCACAAAAGCTTATCCAGTACCTGAAATACGTGAGTTCTTTTGATTTTTAAAAAAAGTTTTTTTAATTCTCCAGAGAAAGCTTTAAAAGAGTAATACTGCATCTCTTCTGAATATTCTTCTATAGAGATCACCCAGGATCACAGTCTGTCAGACGAAGACTATCACAGTGCACCCAGTCTGCGTATGAACCAGCGTGCACGCTCCTCTCCTCCAAATCATCCACGCGACAGTCGCTACCGTGAATCAAGACGTCACGTCTCTGGCAGTAGCAATCCCAGTGGCAGAGACTCCGGCAGTAGGCGCCAACATCACAGCAGCAGCGATGAAGGCAGGAGCGTGAGACACCGCAGCGGAGAGAAGCTCTCCTCGAGCAGTTGGCACAACTCGCACCAGTATGGCCAATACCACGCACCATCTAATCACCATAGAAACAATCGACATAACCGACTGGACCACCATCGACCACATAGTGACAGTCCCAGAACGCTTAGAGAAAAGGGAACCTCCAGAGGTAATATTCTGGGTTGGAACTTCCAAATCTATAAATAGATTTCAGATTGGGATCTCAAATTATTAGATGAATTTGATTTCTCTGCATAGAAATTTTCCTTTGAGCTTATATTCCACCTTAATTCACTCCTGCTTGAATAATTCATAATTTCACTAAGCAACGATTGTCTATTAGAAAAAAATATGATGAACCTATGAACCTTATCGAATAGGAATTTATTATTTTTGTTTAATTCGTTCCGATTCAACAACTTGACAGATTGCATTGCCCTCATAGCTGGATATTCAGTTATATGCTAAAAGTGACTCAGTCATCTAGTAACACTTGAATGATATTTCTCTTACTTAAATCGGTTAGATTGGTAATGAAAAATCAACGAAAGTCTCACTTCTAATGAAGCTAAACATTAAATGCGACCTAAATTTATTGATATTTCATTGGCTGGCGTGTTTTAATGAAAAACAGTACCTGAGCTAATAATAGAAATGCTTGGAATTCCCATAATAAAAAGGTTGAAGTCATAGATATGCATAATATGTATTATGTATTTCTCTGGCTTACCTATTCGTTACAAAGTAAAGATCTGTATTTTGAAGAATTAGAGAAAAAACTGTGCATAAACATTTGCTAACATTTGTGTGTTTTTCTTCTTTAGGTCGACGTCAACAATTAAAAGATACCATGGAAGAAGGAGTTTTGTCTGGTGACTCGTTGACGGAAGAATTAGACTGGGATGCTAGAGGGGGTCAGGCTCCCTTGCCTCCGGATCAGATGCCGGCTAATTTACCTTTCGTCGAGGAGCAGTATGGAATTGTGCCGCCTCCAATTCCAGAGCGTCTAGATAGACCGGAAGTAGGAAGAGTATTTGTGGCCCTGTTTGATTACGATCCCTCAACAATGTCACCAAACCCGGATGCTATACAAGAGGAGTTGCCCTTTAGGGAGGGCCAATTGATCAAAGTGAGACGTAAATGTATTACAAATATGTTTTAAACTTTCGTGTCTTATCAAAGCATTTAATCCAATTTCAATTAGATTACAAGATTTATGCAAAAATATACATATTGACACATACTAATGAAAGTAGCAGTGTTGAATTACGAATCTCACAAATTAACGTTAGAATTGGAAGTTTAGTTTTACCAACGTATAACTCGTTAGCCTCTCAAGATGGCGATAAATGTTCTGAGTTAAGATTTGATGCTTCGATATTAACAAACAACGGTGTTCTATTTATAGATATTCGGTGACCGAGATGAAGATGGATTCTTTTTCGGCGAATGCAATGGTAGACGCGGCTTAGTACCGTACAATATGGTTTCTGAGGTGAACATGGAGCAACAAGCAGAGTCTCAGATGCATCCCCCACCAACTAATCACTACCAAAAGGTATTAACTACATTACCCTGCTCTCTTATCTAATAACGGTGGAAACGATGAATAATTTAGATAGTATTTCTGTTGATACATTATGATCAAAGTATGGCCTCCAGGTAAACTTTACCAAAACAGAAGTGATGTCAATACCAACGTCTACTACAACACAACACCAATGGAGAAACACTTTCCCTGCCAAAGTGACTTTGTCGGTTGGATTGTCGACTGTCACAAGGACTTTTCCTATCGTAGAGCCTTTGGTGGTTTGGGCAGCTAGCCGTCTTTGTCTTGAGAACTCGGCTTTTCTAATCCACAGTGCTTCTCTACAACTCCTCTGAGTCCCTCAACAACAGCATGGAACAGCAACACGATTCGCTCCGAGATTTCCTGTCCTGTCATCCTGTGGACGTGCGACGCACACCGTCGAAGTGGCCAAAGTTGCCGTTCCTCTTTTATTTGTAACCTAATAAGAGACACAGCGACCCATCTGAATCAAATCTCTCCAGAGTGAAAGAACATATCATGAAGCAGACAATGTCAGTGTCAAATCTGCCAGCATACTTCCATACTTCCCCATAACCTTTGTTTTCCAATGTATTTCCAATGTTATTTATGCTGTTAGATAATGATAATATATTATGAACAATTCTTAGGACATACCACGAAACGATTCCTCAAGACCCTCTAGAGGCTCCCATCCCAATTATAACCCCAGCCAACCTGAGCCTGCTGATAGAGGAGGTCCTCATTATAAGCATCAACGGCCTCAGAATTATGACATGAATATGACAGCAACCACTCCATACATGAATAAGCCTCAGAATGGGGGAGCACCTACTGGCTCTCAAATGAGAAGAAAGATGGTCGCTCTTTATGATTATGACCCCACAAATGGAAGCCCAAATGTGGACACTGAAGTTAGTCTAATACGTGTTTAAGGTTTTTATGATTAAAGTGGAATTCCATTTACCCCTCGCAGCACAATTTCCTCAAATCGCTTTTGTTATGAAATTCAGGCTGAATTAGGGTTTCGTGCTGGGGATGTGATTTACATCTGTGGCCAAGTGGATGAAGACGGATTCTATGAAGGAGAATCGGTGAATGGACAGCATGGTCTGGTACCTTCAAATTTTCTCCAAGAGGCTTCACCCGAATATGATGCCAATTCAGCTAGTGGACACCCGACTGGAGATCCTAGTCGACAAGGTCGAAGACACAGAGCCATACAAGAACGACCATCAACCCTTAGCCAAACTGCTCCTGGCAAAAATGCCTCTCCAGTTCCGAGTCATCATAGGAATGCCAGAAATGAGTAAGTTGTCGTATGAAATTACAATTTATTAAACTCGGTTTTTTACTTCACTGATTTTCTTTCTCTTGTTGCAGGGTACAGCCTCACAGTCACCAATCGTACAACGAAGCAAAAAATAATACCCTAAATTATTCGCCCCAAAGTGAGTCTCAGTCTAGATCTCGGGATAGGAGTAGCAGATCTACGCAAGGAGCACCCATGAATAATAACGCTCCGAGGTCGGGCCAATTACCCAGTGGGCAAGGAAAGCACACTTCCCATTCCACTCACAATCCACCACCTAAACCGCATGGACGACAAGATGTACGACCATCCTAACGAGGTATGCTAAACGAGGTGTTACGTTTCAGGCTCATTTACTATTAATGTGCGTTTACACGCTCAAATAAGTTTGTGCAGTTGGCTTGTGCATGCAAAGCTGCTCAAACTTATGTGTGCGCAAGTACAAAGTGTTTACAAGCTCATGCAAAAATGCTGATACAAGTCAGCTACACAAATTTATAACTGGCCTAAGCAATAGCAGTTTCATGCGCTAACCTTCAGTTAAGCGTTCACATGTTCAAACTTAGCTGAATTTTGCTCAGTTTCAGTCACCGCCTGATTTTAGTCAAGCCCAATTTTCAGGGTTGCACACACCTCAAGTCTCTTGTTCACACGCACAAATAAATCTGTGCAATTGGCATGTTGTACAAGTCAGTTATTGTGTATGAGCGTGTAAACCCACCTTTAGATAAATGATATACAGTACTTACAGGATGGATTATTTAATACTCGCTTTTCTATTTAGATATTAATATGTGGTGATGATTTTCTGCCAAATTCTGCCCTCATTCGTGTGTTGCTGGCGCCAACATGTTGACTTGTTATAATTGTGATCGCTAATTCAGTTAGTAACGGTTTGTGACCCGATTTCCTCATTTACATATATATATATCCTTCTGAGTTGATGTTTATGTGCCTGTACATAGATGATGCCATTATCCTATTACGTATTGCTTCATTCAGTCTCACAGATATACCTTACCTATCAATTTTAGTGATGTGTTATTTAACAAAAATATTCGAATTATCATAAAATGTGATAAAAACACTCTAAAGATGGAAATTTATTTTTCTATATATAAATAGTATGTGCCCAATAAATTTTTTTTATAAATAGTTATTATTGTAATAGTATACCTACAATATCCATAATTCTAATATTAAATACAATATGTAAACAAGTTTGTAGGTATTGAAGTTTGTAAATTAATATCAACTATATTCTTTCACTACTTTCAGTAATAGACTCTAAAAGAAATTTTGATTAATGATCTTAAAAATTTTAATATATTTTATTATATCATTATTATATCAAAATCTTTAACTGTCGTTGTTTCTTTCCTTCATCAAATAAATATGACTTAAATTACCTATTTTAGAATTTTATCTTATATATGCATACATATATACCGATATAAGAGTAAAAGGGTGGCTATACGATTAGACGATAAGTATTGTTTCGTATCTGTGGCTGTCTATTGATAAATTAGACCGATAAATTAAACATCAGGTATACGAAATTGAAATGCTGGAAGTCAATGTGTAAATTTATTTATCAATTTTAATAATTATAAATATTATATAAGAATTTTTCTTTTCAAATTAAAACAACCTTTTCCAACTAATTTTATTAATATGTCATATCTATTATATGACATATTAATTAGTTTAAAGGATGTTTTTAACATGAAAAGAAAAATTCTAATCAAGAAATTTTTGATTGAAAATAAATTAGATCTACCACAGTCTGTATCTCTTTTTTCTGTTATATCCATGATTAGGTAAATGATACGAAAGTTGTAAACAAAAGAATTGTTTGATTTTTCAATAATTTAACAGCTTATAGAAATATGTCTCCTTTTAAATGCATGAATGATGCTTGAATGTTTAATGCTTAGGAGATATTCTAAGCATTTAAGATATATTAAGCATTACTATTTTTTTAGATCTAGAAATAAAAACAAATTCGTGAATTCAACTTTGTTTAAGTTTAATAAATTTAGAACTTTGGTAAACAAGCAAAAGACCTGCGCTTTCAAAATTATAAGGCTAATTGGGAAATGAGTTACTCATATGACATTCCGCCGGGGTTATCTGATATGCTACAGGATTTTACTGTAGCAGTATTGAAAGAATATCCTTCTGATATTACTCAATTTGCTGCTGATTACTTTTCCAAATTGAATGAAGATAAGGATAAAAAGCAACTTTTAGAAGGTAAGCAGCTTAATAAATATATATCAATATCGCTCCTCATGAGACAAATTTTAATATGATAACTATAGTAATTTACTATAATAATGCAGAAAGCAGGGGCGTGTACAGTGTTCGATGTTAGGGGGGGGGGGGTGCTCATTTTGAAAAGGCATGATTTTAACATGATTTTACTCTCCAAAATGTATATGAAGGCATCTAAAATCTGTTCTTGAAGGATCACAGAAGGGCAATAGTCTATAAATTTTAAGGGAGGGGGGTGCATGCGCCGGACATGCCCCCCCCCCCTGTACATGCCCTGGAAAGTAAAGTAAAAGGAAACTTCAGATAAAATGAAATACAATATGTGCTGTTAAATAAACTTCAATGACATTGTAGATTAAAGAATTGACTAATTACTAGGCACCTAGTTATTAGCATAGTTTATTTACATCTAGATAACATCTAATAGACAGAATGTTTATTAGAATGCACGCAGGAATAATATTGATTTCTAACTACTTAGGTTAGACTAGACACATTCATCTTTTATATTTTGCCATGCAGCCAATAATCATAATTTTTCTAGGCTGACTGGTATACTATTTTGTATAGTATTAAATAGCACATGTGGACTTAAATTTCAGTAATGACTTATAATGCTTATAATGCAAGTATGCATAATAAAGATTTTTATGCAATGAAGTGTGCTTAATAAGCAATAATATGCATTATTAAGTGAGTTCCATTGTACTACAATATAATTAATCATATTATGAAAGATTATAAATTATTATTTCCAGCAACAATTGTGCTATGACCACTATCCTTAAAATAATAAAAGTGTCTCTAAAAAGGTAAATATTTTCTCATTAATTTCCAAGAAAGAAAGATGCATTCAAAATAAATGATCCTCATTAAATTTATTTGTCACTTTTTAAGTTTACATATTTAATTTGACCAATCAGAATGCATTACTTGCTGAATATGTTATCAGTAGTTACCAGAGACTGTAGTTATGCTAAAATATTCTCATCTTTTTCTATAATTACAAGTTTAAATATCCATATATTATACTCTAATTTGCTAATTTCTTTGAATAATCTATATGCATTGGTACAGAAACCATTTTGAAAACATTGTATAAGACAGTCATAGAAGCCATATTTACTCAATTAAATATTACCCCAAAAAGAGGATGACCATATCTATACCAATATACCCAATAGGTAAGCGCAGCTTACTAATATATATTATATATGTATATTCATTAATAGATCAGTTAACTATTAAAATATGCCATATTTATAATACCAAATCAGTAATCAACAGTCAATAATCCATCAGTTCAAGTAAATAGTCCCTTATTTTTACCATTTTATTCCAAGCACAGTATTTTTGTATGTGTTAAATTATTCGGAAGAGAACCTTATTGTATTATCAGTCTTTGTTTTAAGTTTATTGATGTAATTAGATTATTAAAAATAATTACAATTTGCACTTTTCAATTCAGAATACAAGACTGATAAGATGTATTTTAAATTGGAAATTGTAATTCATTGAATTTTTTATAATTTTATTTTGTTTTACACTGAATTTTATTAACTAACTGATTACTGCATTACACCAATCATATGATTTCACAGTAGTTGTATCAATATTGATTTTATGCATGCTCCTTCATCACTCAGGTTGAATCGATTTCATTCTGTTAGAAGTTATGTTAAACTTTAGTCTTGTTAAAGATAACAAACTAGTTCCTTTCCTCTTTTTGATTTCTTATTAAGTGTTAAGTTCTTTTTTTAAATATTTCGATCAAATTTAAATATTTAAAAAAATTAAGTAGAAATTAAGTTTATTTAGATAGACTAATAATTGTTAAGGTTTTTATTTCATAATCTAGTCACTGAAATAAGATCCTATATTATAATATTTAGATTATAATCTATTAAATAGTTAATGTTTAATAGATTGTTTATTCATATTAAAAGCGGATGTTTAGGTCTCATGAAGCTTTTGAAATGATTGGGACGCAATTATTAAACTTAATGTCAATCAAATTCTATTAAGCATCCGTTTCCTAAGTGACGACACAACACTGAGATGTGAAAATATTGATAGTTCATTAAATATATATGCATATATATATATATTTACTATATTCTAACGACGTCATTGCAGGTTAAATTTGTGATTATTTGAATAATGGATTGTTGCTGATTAATAAAATATCATCAAGCTTGTGAATAGTGGTATTTTTGAATGATTCTTATTGTTTGTTATCAGTGGTATCTCTGTGTAGAATGTTGTACACTGTTGATTGTTTGGCTGTGTTCATGTCAGTCTCATGAATAATCTATTGGCATATCTGACTAGTTAGCGTTCAGAGAATGAGTAGAGATATATTGAGATCCGCTTGACAACTATACTTCCAAATAAATCAAAGTTCATCATGATTAATCTAAATCAATACTCGCGCTTTATATGCTGAATGCTGCTCAGATAATGCGAATTATTTCTATCAAATTTATACAGTTGTGAAATCAACTACAGTTTGAGAAACTAATATTTCCAATAAAAACATTCATTATTTTATTTATTAATTTCTATAATATATAGTCTTTTGTTAATCGATTGATCTCTATGCATTAGATCGTTCGTTAATCTATTGATCTCTATGCACTTAATCTTTCGTTAATCTACTGATCTCTATGCATTTAATCTTTCGTTAATCTATTTATTGATTTATGCATTTAATCTTTCATTAATCTACTGATCTCTATGCATTTAATCTTTCGTTAATCTATTTATTGATTTATGCATTTAATCTTTCATTAATCTATTGATCTCTATGCATTTAATCTTTCGTTAATCTATTGATCTCTATGCATTTAATCTTTCGTTAATCTATTTATTGATTTATGCATTTAATCTTTCATTAATCT
>JAYMFX010247784.1:0-19983 GCA_036784945.1 Monocelis spectator
ATGTTTCTAATTGTCCCCTCAATGAGAATGAGATGAGCACTCTATAGATCACCTTGTATTCATTACATCTCTATGCTTCTACTCGAGAAAGGGGCCACTACATACCCCAGCCATACCCATGTTAGCTAAACTCTAATATTCTACCTATCTCTCTATGTAGAATAAATAAGGAATTTACAAATAAGGAGGATAACAAAATGATACAACGCAACAACACCAAAGTAACACTGAAGTAAAAAGAATCAGACTTCGTTTAATAAAAGTGAACTTTATTTAATAAAAATATCCTTATCGCTGATATACTACTGATATAATTAGTATAAGTAATAGTAAGAAAGGAGGTATAAAATAAATCTGAATAACAAAGTGTTATGTACATACAAATTGGAATATTATTTACTTGTATTGCATAGTAGAGATTAGTAGTAATACGACATAGATATCATATCAAGGACGGAATGATACTGGACCTCAGGAATAAATTTAAGCAAGACCTGAACAGTCATTCTTACGCAACAGATAGGAGAGTATTTTTCAATTGATTTGTCATTTATTATGAAGATTGATTGCTACCAGCGCAAAAAACGAATCTTTATATTTTAAAATTCACAAAATTTGATAACGAGAACGATGGTTATTAATTATTTAATCAAACTCTTTTACTCATTAATTTTTAATTATCGCTAAACTGAAAGTACTACTTGTGAGTAGTACTGAGGTCAACAATCATCTGCATCAAAACATCACAACATACAATGATTGATATAAACACAAACAAATACTGAATCTTTTCTCTGTATTTTGTGGTGGTGGTGCTCTATGGCACCGACTTGTAGGTGCACGCGAACATGATCCAGGTGGCTGTGACACTCTCTGCATAGGTGTAGACTCGTACCCGGAGTGCCATCCGCACCATATCACCACGACAATAGATCACCTCCTGACCAGTCTGACTTTTCAATGCCGCCAATAAGGCCCGCCGAGCATTGATATGGAATACCTGAAAAGCATTGTACATAAGTAGAGAGAGAGAGAGAGAAAAGAGGAGAATTCAGAGAGAAAAAACGGAGAATTGAGAGAGAGAGAGAGAAGTGGAGAATTGAAAGAGAGAGAAAAAAATGGAGAATTGAGAGGGAGAGAAAAGAGGAGAATTGAGAGAGAGAGAGAAGTGGAGAATTAAGAGAAAAAGAGGAGAAGTGTGAGAGAGAAAAAAATGGAGAATTGAGAGAGAGAGAGAGAAGTGGAGAATTAAGAGAAAAAGAGAAGAAGTGTGAGAGAGAAGTGGAGAATTGAAAGAGAGAGCAAAAAATGGAGAATTGAGAGGGAGAGAAAAGAGGAGAATTGAGAGAGAGAGAGAGAGAGAGAAGGAGAATTGTAGAATTGAGAGGGAGAGAAAAGAGGAGACTTGAGAGAGAGAGAGGGAGAGAGAGAGAATTGTAGAATTCAGAGGGAGAGAGAAAAGAGGAGAATTGAGAGAGAAAGAGAGAGAAGGAGAATTGATATGGGATATTTCAATAACATTGTACACCAGCATTATAGTAAAGAGAGGGAAAGTCTAACAATGGAGCAAATCTTGATCATAAATGTCACCTGCAATGGATAAGCCTTGAACGTGTGCCCATCTTGAACGTGGCGCCGTACCGCCGCCTGAAATTCCTCATTGCCAGCCGCCACACCCTGGCTCTGCTCCAGCTCATAAGAGAAGAGCGCCTGTGTCATCAAGTAGCTCATGTTGGCGTCCCAAGTGGTGTTCACGCCGCAGCGATCCTGCCTAAACTCTGACACAAGACGACGAAGCTCGTGCTCCAAATCGTTGCTGAGCTGGTAAGGATCTTCCAGTGGAGGACAGATGTGGCTCACAGCCAGAGAAGGAATGACATGAGGATCTACGATAGCTTGAATTGCGTCGGGTGACATGGCCTTCCAGCGAGATTCATCCTAAATAAATATTAATGGAATTGAAACTGATCTGTCAGCTGTCATAACTCCCTAATAATGAAAGCTCTTCAGGACCTACTCTTAAATTGAAGACAGAGATTTCGACATTATCAGATGGATGATTATTTGCATAGAACTGGCGATGATTAAATAAACAACCAATCGTCGCATAGGGATGGCTAGGAGCTGGCCCGGGCACCTCTTCGGGAAAGTTTTCCGGTCTGAGAGCTTTGTGGTGGAATCGTTTACCTTTCACTGGGTCCCAGAACACCGCTGTATCACCGCTTGAGTCCTGAAATTAATTCAATGATCAATTAATTAATAACTTATTCACATAATCATCTATATAATCAATAGAAAATCAATAAACACATGACATCACTATATTCAATAAGGGCTTTCCATGATTCGATTGACAGTAATATTGAATCTCTCTCTGACACTCTCTCTCGCTATTTGTATCGGTCTCCCTCCTTCTCTCTCTCTCTCTCTGCCACTGTCTGTCTGTCTCCCTCCCTCTCTATGTCATTCTCTCGCTGTTTGTCTCTGTCTGTCACTCTCTCTCGCTGTTTGTCTCCCTCACTAGCTATCTCTCTCTCGATGTTTGTATTGATCTCCTTCACTCTCTCTCTCTCTCTCTGACACTGTCCGTCTGTCTCCCTCCTTTTTCTATCTGTATGTCACTCTCGCTGTTTGTCTCGGTCTTTTTGTCTGTATGTCACTCTCTCGCTGGTTGTCTCCCTCACTCGCTGTTTGACTCGGTCTCCTCCTCCTTCGGTCTCTGCCACTGTCTGTCTGTCTGTATCCCTTCTCTATCTGTATGTCACTCTCTCTCTCTCTCGCTGTTTGTCTCTGTCCCTGCCACTGTCGGTCTCCTTTCCTCTCTATATGTCTCCCTCCCTCTCGCTGTTTGTCTCTGTCTCTCTGTGTGTGCCACTGTCTGTCTGTCACTCTTACTCTCTCTCTCTCTAGTGTATTTTAGAATATTGGCCCTCAGCAACCAATCAGATTCCTTCCTATTCTGTTTAAAAATAGCTCTGTAGATGGAAAACACGAATTGTTGATTACTATTCGCATAAGTCACATATTGAGAATGCAAATCGCACTGTGAAAAACAGGTTGAGTATACAGCAAAGGACAATTCATAAAATCTCTAAATCTATGGTCTAAAAGTACCGAGACAGTGAGCATTCTCTTTCTCTCTGATCGTCGACATTTATTAAATTTTACATCGGATATTCCCTTATTAAAGCTTCTGTAATATTTGTCAGATCAATATTCGTTATCTGGATATGAAATAGTGAATGAACAGTAAAAATCAATAAAAAACAGTCCATACATCTTTCATTATAAATAAATAATACAAAAGATAAATTATTGTTCTCTCTATACACAGAGGGTTATAGAATTAGATAGATTAAGATAATCTTATGAACATCGTGTATTGATTGCTTTGAAAGAGTTCCTTCTATCATCAGCGGAGTAATAAACTAATAAATAGAGAGAGAGAGAGAGAGAGTGAGCTCATCAAGTGTTTGTGAATGAATCAGATTAGAATCTATAGTGAGAGTAACTATAGGTGATAATGGATGCTCTTCTTAACTTACTGTAAACTCTGACTGTGTATACGACCAATTAATATTTAAATTCATAGAAAATACGCATTACAAACAACACTGGATGAAAATGCATCATTCTTGTAAGCGATGCAATGCAATGCACCTTTATTTATTTATTTATTATTAGATCAAACAATACAATGACAACACAACTGTGAAGCATCCACCAAAGTTTTGGTAAATTACTTGAAAATAAAGGAGGGCGAAATCTTATTCAATTATTTTAATAAAACTGTTCTCCAAATTACTACTGACAAAGTAGTAATTTGATTGTTCACATTTATTTATTCTGATTAATAACAATCGATTTTATAATTTCTATGGTCTTAATTAATGTATTGATTACGTAATGAACTCAAATATGAATATGAATGCCTTTTCACCTGATGACTAATGGTATGGCATGGATCCAACAATCCTTTAAAGTCAATCTCTATTATTATTATTAATAATAACACGACTTCGCTATTATCCATTGTTGTGTATAGAAGGGAGGAATGTTGGGAATATGAGATATGAATCGATAGAGGAGGAAGTTGCGGATAAGTTCTAACTCTGAATGTGTCGAGTAGTATATGGATTAATTGCAGCGAGGCGCCGCGAAGATCGAGATAACATCCAGTTGGCATTGTCTCACTCCCCTAACTAATATCCGCAATATCCTCCTAAATAGAGCCTGGATACCTCATAACACCTTACTTTCATATAGAGAAATAGGAGAAAATATTCAGTGAATATGCACACCCCTATACTGGCCCATTCTCCCACACAGTTAATCAAATAGTTAATCAAATTATTCGCCTGAATATCATTGAAGTTTGTTTTTTTTAACTAGCCGCCTATAGCCGTTAGAGATTTTATTACAACAAGTTTCAAAAGGATTTTCTTAATCAGAAAGAAAGATCGCTTTACAATGAGAAATATAAATAAATACGATACTAAAAATAGAAACTACAGCCCTTCTATATCACCGTACAGTTTTACTTTCATCTGAATGAAAGACTGTAAAAATTTCATAAAGAATTAAAAGATGAGATACAGATAGACCAGGAAAGAAACGAAAGAAGAGATGATACCCGTGATTCACTGATGAGAGACAATTACCCCGAAACATGTCAAAATTTCAAATATTTTTTATTTTATTCTCATCTGCAGTTAATAGAGAATGGAGTCATCTTTTGAAAACTGCTGATATTTAGAAATATTCATTTTTTTCATTCAACTTTTACAACTCAAGTTTCTTTATAAGAATATAAACTGCTCTTGAATAAGATGGACGATTTTGTAAAAACTGAAAAACCGGATTGAGTGGAAGAGGAAGAGAGAGAGAGAGTTATGAGAAGACTTCCCAAGCTGGAGACGATATTGCCTCACAAAGAGCACTATAATAGACAGACAGTCATTGAGATAACCTTTCTTCATTTTGAATTGACGAAGAAAATGAGAGATATTAACAACCTCTTGTAAATCAAACCACTATTCTGCAAGAAATAAATAGTTTCATTATCACTTGATAAATAAAATATCCTTAAAATACGGCTTGTAACATTGTTTGTTAATGTTTTAAAAATCTTTCTCTCTCTCAGAGACCGCTGATTTACAATACGCGAATAGAATATTGTTATTAACCAATCAAAATGTGTCTAGACACTGAAACTTCTCTCTCTCTCTCAGAGACTGCTGATTTACAATACGCGAATTGACTATTGTTATTAACCAATCAAGCTAAAAATATCTCAAATATTATGAGAGAATATGAGACGGATAAAGAGTTGTCTCCCCAGACTACTCGAGAACCATCTCAAATCATGAACAGAATGTGTATGCAAGTGGATGTACCTACTTGCATAGTAACCACCCATGTTGTCTGCTGATTGCTCTTTGTCAGTGTGCCAACAGCTACGAACGCTTCCAGACCGAATCCTAATAGCAGGGAGCACAACAGAACTGCGTGATCTTCCACATCACCCTGATTGCGTGCCAGAAAAGCGTGACCTAAATAAAATAGATCGAGGAGAAATCTATTGTTTTAGTGAGAAACATAATAAATAAATAAAAATGATAAGTAATTCAAGTTAATTATTTTGTTTTATAAAAGCAACAATTTAACAATGTAATTTAAAGGAGAAACGATCCTGACGACTGTTTACCTGATGTCCACTGCTCTTTAGGACCAGTGCCTAAACCGGCAGCTTTGGAAAATGGAATGGCACAAACAAAACGAGCGCATTGTCTGGGATTTTCTAGCAGCCGACCTACTTTCAAAACTCTCACGTAGGAACAAACAAATCTAAAACAAATAAAAAAAACAATCAATACAAACCTTCTCTTCTCTCTATGGAGATAAACCACCTCTCTTCTCTATGGAGATAAACCATCTCTCTTCTCTATGGGGATAAACCACCTCTCTTCTCTTATGGAGATAAACCATCTCTCTTCTCTCTGTAGATAAACCATCTCTCTTCTCTATGGAGATAAACCACCTCTTCTCTCTTCTCGTTTGGCGGTGTCTATGTTCGTGTCTATGTGCCTCCAACGACCAAAACCCAAACTCTTTTTGTTCGAACACAGCTATATTTTTATCAAATTTCATCAATCGAATAAATTATAATTTAATAGCATAGCCTTGTTGTTATATGTACATAGTTTGTCTCGATATAATAATAACAGTAAAACATTGCAGCAAGTTTAGATTTATTACCTACCTATTCTCCACATTTTCATCTTGAGCGAATATCTTAACGGATCTGTTGACATGACTGTCTTTAATCTGGGTGTATTCCTTCCACCATGACTTCGCATAAGTCATAAAGACGCGCTCCCTCTCAGCTCGTTGACTTTTCTCTAAACTGATTTGACTAGAAATGATATCTTCCGAAAGAATCTCAGTAGAATGTGGCAACAGCTCCAGTCGTACTTCAAGAATACCCGTCATAATCTGATGTATGTACAAGACACAAACATTCTGTAGTTTACTCTAAACTATACTTTGGAAGTGAATATAATCTCACACATTTAACAAGTTAGTATTAATGATATCAATAACAGTATTAATGATAAACATATTTTTGCAATGCCATTATTGTTAATCGATAAATTTTGAAATTCATTAATTTTGATTTAAAGACTAAATACTTACTGTACAGGAATAACACTTAACTATAATAACGGGATACGCCCAAAAACAAAATTAGATCTCCAATAGGTCTCCAATACGCTATACAACACTCGCTTGGCTGCTATATTCGGGGGATACAGCAGATGCACAGTAAGGAAGTTTTCATTATTATGAATCAAAATGAATAATCGAGAAAGCAACATAATTAAACCAATGAAAATAAATCTACCTAAATCACTTCCTAATATATTAAGCTACATAATGAATGATTAACAATCAAAGTAATCCATCAGTAATTAAGTTACACAAGATTATTAATATGATTGGTTTTAACATAGTATAGACAGTGATGCACTTTAAAAGTCCATAATAATAAAAGATCCTCACTAAGAGCCAACTGAAATCAATATATACTGCTCATATGTATGTGATAGGAATTGACCTTTGATAGGAATTTTGGATTTCAATGCCATAATTAGTCAACCATAATTACTTTAGCTTCAGCCCCGATTCCATAGAGCTCCAGTTGTATTTTAGTTGAGCAAGAGTCAATGCACAGTATCACTCTCCATTCAATACGGGCAGAAGAAACTATTCTCGACTCACCGGTTGAAAGATCACGTCTTACAGCAACCAGATGAATTTGGTCTCGTGTAGCAAGGAGAGATGATAGAGTAACCTGTTTAGAAAAATGAAAATTACACTAGTAAGATTATTGTCACCTTTTTTCAATAATATAATTATAGAGTAAAATTACTTGTTCAGGAGAGTCACCAGATAATTTTAACATGAAGCTCTCATTCACTTCAGGATCACATTTACTAGGAATTTGCTTGGAGCGAAATCTTTGTTGCCTAAATGAAAGATGAAATGTCAGCATAGATTTTGTATGATCCTCACTCTCTAACATATGCTCAATAAAAGCACGTCCTTGAACCAATTCAACTAATAGATAACAACCATCTTCTCCATGTACAGTTAAGGGTTGCTGTTGTGTATTGCTTACGGCATGATATTGAAATTCAGATGTAGCCGTTTGATCTGAATAATAGAAATTTTAAAGAAATTAGTTAAATCATTTTTGTAGCAATAAATAATCAAACCGGAAAAGGGTGAGCTAATTCCAATTGTTATCTGTAATCATCAGATTAACATGTGTTAATCTGCTAGGAAGTAGGAATACCTGCATGACTTAATTTAAATTTTTACCCCAGAAAAATACATCCAAATTTTAATGGTTATATATACTTATTACCTACATATTATTTTCATCACTAAGAATAGTATATCAAAAATTCATAAAAAAACCAAATTGGCACCATATATCCCTAACTCTAATTGGAAATATTCACTAATTTAAAAAAAAGTATTGCCAGATTTTAAAAACAGAAAGTGAAAATAATCTGATTGCAAATGTTCTCCTTCCCTTTCAAACATTTTGCAGGCTTTGATATGGTTACTTATTATTGATAAATAACTAAATGAAATAAAAAATTATATAAAACATACTATTAGAAATATTGATCTTTAATTGTATTGTAATTAGAGAGTAAATCTTCAATATTTACATATATAACTTACATTGCATATAAAAATATTTTAATAGCTAAATGCTATATTATGAAATGTTTTCTAATAAAAGATTTTAATTTCTTAATTCAATTATGAAATGTTCTTAAAGCAGAAAATCATTTAAATGAACAGCAGATATATGACATCAATAATTAATAAAAATCAATTTATTGCCCATATTTAATCAAAGGCGCTTTTGTTTATTTTATTGCCAAAAAGACAGAAATTTAATGATTTGCTTCTAGTCTTGCATGAAGCATTTAGTTATAAAAGGGCATCCATTATAAAAACAATTAATGTTAAGTTATTAGTTACTAGTAATAAGTTAAAAAAAACAAAAAATATCTTGAGCATTTACATTTATTTGGTGTAGCTTTAGTCTGAAGAGATCCAACAATAGAATCAACAATTCCTTTGCTTTTAAGGTTATGAAGTATTCTTGTTGAAGCAATTGCATTTTTAGGATTACAACTTTGACTGGTGCCACCTCCAACTGAATCTCCAAATTCCGTTGAGGCTAATTCATCTCTAATTTTTGATGTTAAGCCTAACTTAGAAATTTCTGATTTAATAGCTTGGCGAAGATTACTTGTACTATGACCTTCCATGCAATTTATTTATAATTAGTAAATAATCGCCAAAAGTTAAACTGTATTGTTAGGCGGCAAAATAATTATTGTAATAAACTTGACATAAACAAACAATGTATTCACAAAATGTAGCTGTTAAAGACAAAAAATCTTTTTTCCCCTCACCATTTGGATAAATGTAAAGTTTAATGAATATTCCAGTGGCATTTTTTCAAACATCCTAACAAATCAAAACTTCCATAAACCACACATATGCCTCTAAATAATTTTGACACCAAGTCAATTCTTCCGCTAAGATTGTAAAATGGAGAATGGAATCCATGGAAAGTTTCTATTTGATCGATAAAATAGTAACTTCACAATACATGAACTATTGTATTAAATGATTTCCGATTTAAGACTAAATTATTTGAGAAAGGCAAGACTTGAAGTTTGGGTGTCCTTATATTTTAGTTGATCTTTCGGCTGATGACGACTTATTTTGGAATATGTCCCTTTAATCTGCATAACAAACCTCAGACGAACATCATGCATAAAATCATTTAAGATGTTCTTTGAGAGTTTGTTAGGGTCACTATAAATAAGGATTATAAATTTTTCCTAAACAAGGTTGAAAGTTCTGGAATCTAACTTTTTATAGACATTGTTAAAGAGACTGTGATATGCTTGCACTGATTTTTGCAAGCATGACAAAACTTTGCTTTCTTGTGATTGATTGACTATTTTTGTATTTTTGTTACACTAAATAATCCATAGATTTCTGGTTGCAGCAATATTTTATCTACACTACAATTGTAGTGTAGATAAAAGTTTTTCATATTTAATTTGTGTTTAATAAAATAAAAAATAGTCTCTATATATGTATATGTTAAAAACTTTTATGTTTCTCTAATTTTTTATAAATGATAATTTTGTTTTTTCTTCTCTTACTGTTGTATAACTTGTGGTATTATTTATTATCTTTGTAATTATTGTAATTATAGGTTACCAACTATATCATCCTCTGGGTGCCTTTGGTTAACCTTTTTAGTTATATACTAAATAAACAAACTATTAATTTGGAATTCATATTGACAACAATATTAAATTTCTATTTTCCAGATAGGACAGTATTAATGTTAGCTGTTAATTAAAATAATTGGTTTTGAAAGCATGTAATTTATTTCAGTACATAATTAAACATTATTGCAAAAAATATTTATGCATAAACTGAATCAATCAAAATATTTTTAAAAACAAAGAGATTTATTGAAAATTTACATACATTGACTTCATATAAAACATAACCTGATTATTAAATTTATTAATTAATTAATTGTCTCATTTCCACCAATTGGAATTTTGAGAACTTCAATATTTCTCTTGATGATTAAATCAGCAGAATAGAAGACAAAGCCCCATGATATACCAACCAAAGCCACTAGTAAGAAATTATAGAATGCAAGTTCTGCCCTTTTGTTGATGTGATACATCGTCATAATTTCTAAAAATGCAAGAACCATAGGTTTGCTGAAAACAACCATTAAAACAAAAATATGTTTTGTTTAAATATAATAATTTTTGAATATATACAAACTTGTGAAACAATTAATGGATTTTGTTACATTTAGTTTAAATTTATTAAATATTTTAGGATAAATATCTGGGAAGCAAATAAATATTCTATCTTTTAGAGTAAATAATGAGAATCATATTAGTTTTATTATGGTCATTTTTGCATAGAAAGAGTATGAAACTATTGGAAGTCAAGAGATATTGATCGGTTTATTTAATATAAACTCAAAACAAATCAATTAATAATATAATAAAAAGTTCATCAGTATATATTTTCTTCATAGTTCAGGCAGGAGGTTGCATACACGGTCCAGTGTGCCACTGCCATGGCCAGTGTATTGCCCTAAAAAAATGTCTAGAGTTTTGTTCTTTTTTCTGTATACATCACAAAATATCTTCCATATGGGTCTGTCTAAGATATATAGTGTGCCTTTTTAAATAGGGAAGAGTGCTATATTCAAACAGTGTGGTCTTCCTAACATGATATTCTGTACAATACATGATTAAACCAAAATAATTTCATTATTTAGTATGCCTGTAACATATTTGTGTCATGTCAAGCAATATAAAAATCTTTTAATATAACAAGTAATTTATATTCATAGTAAATAAAATATGTATTAATCTTAATATATACTGACCTGTTACAATGAATTAGGGTGAACTCATACCCAGGAGAACTCATACCATGATGAAAATATTACAATAACACAGCTTAATTGTCTCTGATATTTAGTATCTATGCTCTATTCAAATAATAGTTATATAAATACAATCTTGAAATCTACCTCTCTCACACAGATTAATTGTTTACGCAGTTATGTTATTCTAATATGTCATTGGTTGTTTCTAAGTAAACTGTCTAAGTTTGTTTGTTTTAACTAATACATTTTCAGCTAATGCACAGACTATCAATAAGGTATGTAATAAAAGCATAACATATCACAATTAACTATACACATTGACATGTATTTTATCATGAGTACAAGTTCTCCTGGGTACAAGTTCACCTGTTCCCGTTACAATATATTTACAGATGATTATAAAATCATTGTATAAAGTATTAAAATAAAATATTTACATATTAATCGTTATTAAAATAAAACTTCGAAAATTTATATATTTTTCGTCAAACTTACTTTATGATATTTACTTTATAAATATTGTGACTATCTAAAATACTGATGTAAATATACAAACTTAAAGTTGTTGACACATTTAGATATTGCGCTAGTGGTTACTATTGCATTGATACAGAAGAACACTAACTTATTACGAATTTATGCTTATAGCCTTAGTGTATATTTAAAGTATAATCTAAGCATATATGGTATGTATTTTAGTTACAATTAGATTCTATTAAGAATGTTGATTTTTGATCTACATTAACTGGTTCACCTTTGAGTAAAACGTAACTCGTTAAGATTGAATTGAATTTCCTTAATAGTGTGTCATCTGCATCATGCCATCCTTCGCGCAATACTCGTAATAAAGCGCTTAATTCATTATCTTTATCAGTTTCAGATGCAATCATTTTAAGTTCTAAAGGGCACTCTTTTAGCAAAAACAAATGGTGTACTCGCTTCTTAGGTACTAGCAGACTCCGAGTTATATGAGATATAAATGAGAAAAAATGAACACAATCCCTTTTTTAAATATTTTACTAAAACGGCTTTTATTAGGTATCTAAATTTCAAAAATCAAGATATCGATCAGTTTAGAACTATAAAGATAGCATTGTGCACACAACCAAAATTTCTATAGTTAGAATTGAACAAAATTACAAATAAGCACAGTTTTTTAATAATTCAAAATAAACTTAAAAGTCATTTTTTTATTCATATATACACTTTACACAACAGATGGTACTACAGCAGGAAAAAAATCAAGTAGGCATTACGAATATCATAGAAAAGTTAAATTGCATTTAAATATTGCTTTCATAATCTGAAATAAAATTTCATTTGCATCTTACCTCCAATTGGTAACACTAAGTGACACAATTTAAAAGAATAAATCTATTGCTTTTGGATAATCTGTATAGAGTGAGACAGAAAATGCTAAAATCCTAGAGGATGAATTTCACTCATATGCAGTCTTAATTCTTCATTATCAGCAAACTCTCCAAAACATAGCCTACATACGGCCTCTTCCTCTTCATAAGTAAGTGGGACAGTGGGCTTACTTACGATGACACTCGTTACTGAGGGCCTATTAGAGCATCCAGCGATATCCGACTAAATAATTGAAATATGTATATTCATTCATAACAGATTGATTGATAACATTCATTAGGATAAAAGGCGTGCATTAAAGCCAACTAAAGTTACCAACACTCAATTAAGTAGACAATTATCGGACGAAATCAAAAAATGGTAAATCGATCAGATAGCAAGTAATAAATATAATAAATTTCCATACTGTATATATTTGAGCCTACCAAGAAAATGATATCTAAATTCTCTATAGAATCCAGTGGTAGTATCTGATTGTCTTAAGTATAATTTATAGACTTTGAGCCAGCTATGACCCAACTCCCCACCCTGGGAAATTTGTCTGCCAATGTTTTTCTAATAGAGTACATCCTAAAATCCACTTGTTTGCTAAATTTTTAGAGTAGCTTTAGTCAATTGCAGCCATTCAAAAACAAAATGGCGGCCAACATTTTGTTAAATCTATAGGTACGGATATTTTTTGGGAAGTGTTTTGGCTCTGTAGGGTTTATTATTTATTCGATTTGGATGAAACTTTATTATTTAATGTTAAATAATGTTTTACCCATTTTCTAAACGGGTATCTATATAGAAAATGTTGATCATTTTTGAGATATTCACGATAAACACAAATTATGGCAGCCATTTTGTTTTTGAATAGCTGGCTGCCATTGACGAAAGCAGCTCTAACAATTTAGCAAACAAGTGGATTTTAACTCTTTAGGATGTTAAACTCTATTAGAAAAACATTGGCAGGGTTTCATTGACTGAAGCTAAGAGTTTTTTTAATCTTTGAAAATAACCGAATTCTCAAATGTTATCTAACAGGTTTCTTTTTCTGCATAAAGAGAGTAAGTATAACCAACATATGTAACATACCAAATCAGAAGGATTAGGTGGATCGGGTTCAGTTTTCAGGTCAAAATTAATAACAGGTTCCTGATCAATTTGTTTGTGAAAATCCAGCTTCTCCAAAGATAATTGCGATCCGTTTTCACTAGGTGATAAGTCTTCATTTTTAATAACAATTTGATAATTAGAAGAAAGAACGAAATCCTGAGGGAAGCTACATGGCTTATTATTGGATGCTAATGAGGATGATGAAGAAGAAGTCGAGTCGATGTCCAATAGATGCTCATTGTTAATCGATCTGATAACAATGGCATCGCATAAAGTGTCGGGAATGTTCTCAATTAAGATGGGCGTCACTTTAACTCTCGGATAGTCTAAACCCACATGAATGTCATACGTTTTTTTGTTTGAATAATTCTCCCTATCAATGGCTGAAATATATGAGAATAATTAACCATATAATCATTAACACAAAGATTAACTGCATACACTATTATTAATGGAGCAATTGAATTTGATAGATATATGTTTCACCTATAACTGAATTAGATTCTTTTGTATGGCCCAATGACTCAACGGATACAACTGTCGGTCCATTAGAAGAATTACTGTTGATAGAATCCACATCAATTGAAATGAGAGGCAATTGATCGAAAGTTTTCAAACCATTTTTATCGACAGTTGAGAGTTCAGATCGAACATTTGTGATGACGGGAGTTGGAGTTGCTTTATTGGAGAGGCCTTTATATTTCATGCGCTTTGCTTGAATCTAAAATGCGTAGTTCGATACATTTTTCTTAAATCTCATGCTTGCTCATTCTTACTTGCAAAATCTCATGTTGCAAGTAAGATGGTGAACTTTATGATTTTATCAGAAAGTTCATCGATTTACTTTAACCATATGGCTATAAGGACTAGCATTCATCTAATATTGAGTGAATGATCAACATTGGTCGTCCGCGCGAATAAACTGCAAATCTACAACAAATCGTATTTACACGGACCAATTCGATTGGTTGATCCATGGTTGATCGATTACTCAATATCAGATGAATGAGACGCACAGGCTATGTTTTGTTTCGGCTATGCTATGCTGTAGTACGCCATTAGTCGTCCTCTAAAGCTTAACTGACTCCATAATCCAACACACGCTGTGATTGGCTAACACTGCCACCATTTAACTTAGCCAATGAAAACGCTTTAATACTTCATCGCACGCTATTCAAATTATCTATTGCAGGACGTTATTATTAGAATATTTAGACTTTACATAATTTAAATTATTACCTTAGTTAATCCTCTTTTGGAATTGTGATATGATGCGCTCATTCTATTGGTTAGGGTTTTCGGAACCGAGCCTATATTCACCACACCCCTACGATTGGACAACGTTTTCATCATACTATTAACAGAGGAGGGAGATTTGGGCATGGAAGACACAACCTATATGAAAATAAGCGACAATATCGGCTATTATATGTAGAAAGTTAAGAGTTTAAATATATATATTTTTTACAAGGATTTATTCCGTCTATTTACTGGTGGGAAATCATTCGAATTTTTATTTAGAGCAGTCTTGATCGTGTTTAATGTAGGGAAATATCGTTGATCAGTTTTACAGACGGGATAATTGATAATGAGATCACGCTCCACAAATATTTGTAGGAAGTTCTTCAACAAGACGGGATTTGTAGTGCCCATAGCGTATAACTCTTTCATGCGCTTATAAACATCAGGTCTGATCTGAAATAGCAAGCAGTACAATGATCTATGTATGATATAGTAAGTTATTCACATTATGATAACACATTATTTATCCTCATACTTACAGCCGGAGTAACTTTCGATGTCTTATTAGATTTCTCTCCAGAATTTTTATTCTAAAGTAAAAAAAAAACGTTCCAGTTAATGATAAAGCTTCCATCTCAAAATATAATGATCGAATGACGATTATTGATAAAAAAAATTCCACTGACATTCGCATTCACAGTAGATGAAGAAGCTGAATTTGTGCGACTTCGCTCATTTCTTGTATTGTACGCGGACTTTTCAGCAGAGGAGTTAGCTCGGGAGTTCCCGTGAAGTGAGCGACGAGTGAAAGGTGGAGAAAATGCCTTGTTGGGTTTGTTGCGAGGCTCAACCACCGGTGGTGTCTGCAAATCATCATGTTAAATATCATTACACGAATAAAGATAAACTGATCACCGGTTGGACAGATGAACTCTAGCAGATTCATACATAATAGTATAGTATTGATGAGTCAACATTTTAAAATCAAAATCATATACCCACCGTGGTAGAATAGTTTCGTTTGAGATTCTTCTTGGGTAAAGAATTATTATTCTTACTATTGTTGGCAGCGACTGGAGGTGTAGCCGGTTGTTTATAGACTTCAGGTTTATAATTATGATCATTATCAATCTATATAAGAAATAGCACGGACAATGAATATTGAATTCAGAATTTAAGGATATTCGAAATTAATTTATTATTGTTACTATAAAAATTTGAAGTTACATCATTTTCCATTTTCATTGATTGGAAATTCTTTTCATGGTACATGCGTTTGTGCTGTTGCAACAGGTTCATACTGGTGCACCGGGCCCGACAGATGGGGCAACTGAAGATCAACAATATTCGCGCTTCTTTTGGATGATTTTCCACTACATGGTGCTTTAAATCCTGTTCAAACAGAGTTCTGAACTGGGGACAGTGGGGACAGTCAAGAAAGTGGATGACAAGTTGAGACAATGATGGTGGGTCGATAGTCAGATCAATATCATCTTGATAATTTTATGCATCAGTGAGTTACATCAATTTTTAGAAGAATGAAAACTAACAATGTAGAGGATCACAAGTTTAAACTTACTAGACATCCCCTTAAGTGTCGAATTTCCTTTTATTTCAGGAATAGAGTTCTTAAATTTAAAACAATGAAAATTTAATATTTTTTGAAGAGACAGAGTCAAAGACATAATTCAATTCAATTTAATTTACCTCTGAACTAGATTCCATTGCTTTCGTTGGAAAATCAAACACCCTGTTTCTTATACGATAAAATGAACTCTAAATTATAAAACAATTCATTAAAATGGAATGAATACTAAATGTTACAATTATAAGAGTTAGTAGTGAGAAGTGTGCATTTTAAACATTCAAATAATTTGATTATTACAGTCAAACTGTTCACCATACCCTTGATGGCTTAGATTTCTGCAATCGCCCTAGTCTAATGTTTATTTCCTGAACACATTCAAAGAAATGTTTTTCATGAGCATCTATATCTTCTGATATTTGTGGACAAAGGTCTTTGACCCATTTTTTAAGTTGAGCATTTGATTTTCTGAAACAAAATGGAACCAAATCTAACTGAATCTGAAATAAGTATATGTACTAGATTCCAAAAATCAATTTCATATTTAATGGAAGAAATAAGATACAAATAGAAAATGTAGTTTAATGAAGCAAAAAATAATAATTTAACTGGATAAAATAATCAATTGTTAAAATTAATTGTAAATGCAAAATTTCATAGAAATAAAAAAAATCATTTTCCATATGCTCAATAATAGTTTGACAAATTCATAGTGAAATTTTCATAGTATCTTGCTCGGTATCAGTTTTAGTGAACCAATCTTTCTTACTACATACATAGGTTTGGCTATCTATTTATGCAAACTTAATAATAAAAATAGCAGACAACTACTAACTTACTTTAGACCATATAAATCAGAAATAATCTGATTAGTTAAATGTTTTCTTTGTAATTTTTTGAAACATTTAGAATTAAGATTACTTATAGTTAAACCAAGCTTTTCCATTACTTCTAAAATGTCAAAATTAAAGATTATCATGAATAAATGAGTAATTAAAATACATAGAAAGTCAATAAAATGTAATTAGAGTAGAGCATACTCTAATGGCATCAATAAACATAAATATGAAAAAGTTATGCAGTTCTTTTTCATTTTCAGAAAACCTAAAATTTTAGCAATTAACTTTTTTTATGATATTTTATACTTTTTTATATATAAAGTTTTTAAACTTATCATAAAAATAGTGTTTCTCCAAATAAGAGAAATTTTCCTAATTTATTGCAAATGTTACTTCTAAAAAAAGATCTAGATATCTAAGAGACACTCCAGAACTATACAATAAAAATAGTTGTTCTAAAATGGCTGTGTCTTCATAAATGGAAGTTACCAATATGAAGACTCAGCTCTTAGTTCTATAGGGAAGTCATAAATGATAATAGAAAGCTTCTCAATTTTAATATGCCATTCTTGGGTGATCAAGAATGTCTTTAGGTATGCAAGCCTCAGAATTCTGACTCATTTTTATGTGCTATTTGAAAGTTAAAACATCCGCTGTATGTTAGTAGCTTGAGGTCAGGATAGATCATTTGATTGGCTCTCAGGATATGAGAATCTCTCTGAGGAATTCTCTATCACTAAACCAATAAAACACTTTCTTTCTGTCACTGCTGAGATATCATGAGGTATGCAGTTTCATTTCAGTCTTTACTATGGCATGTGGGGTCATCCTTCTTCTCTGTACCCGCTTATATTGTGGATCCCATTACAATAATTTATTCAGCTAATCTGGTCCATGTTTTTATTAAGATGCAAGAAATTATGCAAATATCTGTGTACAATGAGCTCATGGCTGGCATGTTATATTATAAGTGATAGATAGATAAACTAATAAACATTATTGACAGTTTTCCTAAAATATTTTGTAATAATATAATAACCTCTTTAATTAAAGAAGATTTTTCAACTTCCCTATAGAACTGAGAGTTGAGTCTTCATATAGGGAAGTTCCATACATAAAGACACTCTGTTCTATACTGTAAATAAAAACGTCAAGTTACAGCAAATAAATTGCTGTAACTTGACTGACCCACTTGTCAACATGGTTAGACATCAAGTTATGAGATTAACCAATCAGAATGTTTAATTTACCAAACAACCAATCAAATTTGAGTATTTCCGTCTATAACTTGAGGGACCCATTTGTCAATATGGGTTGATGTTTTTAATTTGTAGTGTAGGCTAGTTCTAGTATGTCTCTCACATATAAGATACCCTAATAACCCTTTGCATAAAATTCTATTTAAGACACAATCAAATTTTATTGGAGCATATTGTTATTTGGATTTCCATAAATATAATTTTGATTAAATTGGTTTTGGTAGGCAGCTCTTGCTTTATAGTCACTTTTAAATAGGCACATATTTCAATGTTTATAAAATGAATATTTAAGGTCCTATAATGTGCAATTTAAAAGTGATATGGCTAGCTAATTACATTCTTACTTTATTCTTATATCATTTGATATATTTAAAAATAAATTTATAATCATATTACAAGTGAAACTATAATTTTATCTGTTCAAAAAAATGTTGATTACAAAAATACTTCATATTAGTGGAATATTATTTACTTAACGAAAATAGCTTTGATTCCTTAATTCAAATAATTAATAAAATTCAAAAAGCATCGCACATGTTCTGTAAGCCCTGTAAGTCGAAAAAAAACCAATTTACTTTATTCAAATTAGTACTTCACCCTCTAAAAGGATATGTTTAAACACTGTATGGTAATTTACTTAGATTATACTTTAAATACACTAAGGTACTTTAAGGTAATTTATTATAATTTTGAAAATGATTTATTAGGTTTTTATCATTGTTTATGTAGATTGGCCATATTTAGAAGAAAACCATTAAAATATGGTTATGATACAAAAAACTTCAGATATCCCTTTTTAAGGCTGCGTCATCACGTACGTCTTTTCTTGCGATTTTTACGTGTTTTGAGTTTTATAAGTCTTTCTAAAGTCTGATACCAATTAAAACTTGCTTTTGAAAATAATGTGACTCCCATATTTTTGAAACATAAAATAAAATACGGAAATCATGGGAAAACGCTTGAAATAACCGTCTTGAGTGGACGCAGCCTTTTTTAAAAAAAGTTTTAATTGGTTTCAGACATTAGAAAGATTCATAAAACCCAAGACCCGTGAAAAATCACACGAAAAACCACCTCGTGTGAACACAGCCCATAAGCTATATGGGTAACAATTTTGCAAACCGAACTGTTTTGTTTACTGTCTTGAGCGATATGATTGGATATTTACTATTTCTTAGAAGCATTCTTTACAATCAGATCGCTCAAAAACATCGTTAAACATCCATTTGGTTTGGAAAATTGTTCAACCGAGTTTCTCAGGGGGTATCCCCTGGAAAATTCGCTTGAGAGTCTACCGAAAGTTCACTTGATTGTGACTCTAGGCCCGGGAGAGGGTGTAAGGCCCTTCTGGGTAGACTTTCTTGCGTCTGCGTTGTCAAATAACTGAAAATACAACACTTCAAAATCGATATAGAAAACTTTAAAGAAAAAATTGCTAAGCGCATTACTCAAAAAATTATACTGACTAGAGTATCGCCTTCTGTACCATTATATATACTTTTAATTCCTTTTTAAATGCTTGATTTCATAATCTTTTATTTACAGGAAATAAAG
>JAYMFX010248005.1:0-19981 GCA_036784945.1 Monocelis spectator
TGATGCTTTTATAATGGCGGAGATAGGAAATTGTGCGCGTTGGTGGGACCAAACCAGCGATATGCGTTTCTGTATTTCTCTTGGTATTATTACTCTATGGTTCTGTGATTGTGCCCAATGTAATTATCTGAGAACCCGAGAATTATCCCAAAATCATAGGAAACATTTGTCGTGTTCTGGTAAATTCTGATGTCGTAGGAAAACGCTCTTTTGGGAATTGTAACCTACTACTTATTTTTTTGTTATATGTAAGTAGTAGTTTTTTTTAGCTAATTTTTAGGGATTGTAACCTTTGTTTTACATTTATTTTCCTTAACATGGGTAAAATTTGAATTATAGTTAATCCTTTTCTATCAATATAGGCAGAGCTCTGTATACCTATAAACTTCAAAGGAGAAATTATTTTTTTATGGTTATTACAAATTTAATGCGTGAATATTTAAATAATAATTTCAAAACTGCCAAAATTTAGATTGTAAACTTTTCTAATCTTACTGCTATAGTATTGCAACAATAATTCGTGAATAATTTCTCAGCAATATCGGTATAATTAGCCGTATATCTGCCTGATCAGTTGGCAGCATTTAAAAAATAGAACAGGCCAACCGACCAGGAACATCATTTAAAATCTAATTTATCTTCTAATTAAGCATCAGTGAGATGGCAAAAAAGCAACGGCATCTAATCTTATATATTATCTTCTAATATATACCTATTCTGTGCATATAGAACTATACAAGCAGACGTCCTTTCAACACAGGTCGCCTGACCCTAATGGAAGACCTATGACTACCGATATGCGAGATCATTATAATTTGTGTTTTCTTTTGCCCATCTCCTAAATAATCAGCAAATTATATTCTAATAAGGCTAAACAGACATGTGAAAGGAATTCACCTGTCAGGCATTGGAAGTCGCATTAACTAAATTCAACAGATAATGCAGCCCCAATTAAGCTATCCCGCCTGGTAGGGCTGTCCCGGACAACATACTATCGTTGCATAGCATTGATATCAAGACCAATATGGCATGGCGTACAGGGTAAGAATGATATCGTCGGAGCAAATCGCTTAGAAGGATTGATATTAGGGTGAATCTGGGAGCCCAACTGCTCGCATATCAATGTCAAAACTGCCTCATTTCTATAGTTTCGCGGCGCATTGTGATTCTTAATGAAATTACAAAACTATATGATGATGATGATGATGCACTTGTCTTTCAGCATCGAGGATGATGGCATTATAACTGACTTGATGCCAAGCTTGATAAATCAACAGTTTTGCAACTTTTATCGTTGCAAAATGAATTTAAATTAGCAACGCGCAAACATTTAACGCGAAAGTCGTCCTCCCTCCCTGCCAATTTGTATAAAAGTTTTCCGCATATATAATCTAGGTACGCTACCTTCTTGCTTTGTGTGATAATAAGAAGAGAGAGAGTATGGGCTTGATCAGCTAAATCGCATATAATGGCTTCTTTCACTTCGTTCTCTATATAGGGTGATGGTATGAATACATCCATGCTAATAAAATGAATGCCTCTGATTCAAATTAAGGCCTAATTGAATACTTGTAGGGCAGTGAACCCGCGTAATTATCGGACAAAATATCAGCCGGGTAATTAGTAAAATTTGGTAAAATTAGAGTTTCAGTAAAAGGCGGAACAGAGTAATAGCGGCGATATCACAATATGGACAACACTTTGATCATTATACACTATTCTATAACTACAAGCCATCAAATATTTAATGACTACAATATTATGCATAAAAAAAGAATTAGGAATACATTTCGAATACAGAGAGAATTGTTTTAAATTAACGGACACACGTTTCAGCTCAGGCAAATATATAGTCACAGCTTAAAGCTTTCTTCTTATAATATAAGAAGAATCGATCTTAATATTACGCCAGAATAGAATCATAGATATAAAACAATGATAAATTCATAATATATAACAAGGATAGAATCATAGATATATAACAAGGATAGAATCATAGATATATAACAAGGATAGAATCATAGATATATAACAAGGATATTGGATTATCAAATGTTGAGAATCTCTGGTCGAAACGTTAGATAAGTGTATGAATTCTGTCCATATTGGACAAGGTTTCTCTGAACTATAGTTCAGATTGAAGATGTTTCTAATTAGAGTTACTATTTAAGTTGAAATTTGTTAAACAGACGAATGAATTGATTTGACAATTTGAGAAGCAAATAAGTAAAACATTTATCAATGTAAAATCAAGATGAATTAACAATTGTTTTATATTACTACTTAGAAATGTATCAGTAGTGTTTTTAACAATAACACAATAATAAATAAATTAGTGTAAATAAAATTACTCAGAATTTTTTCTTCATCTCATTCTAGCAGCCATAAGGTAAGACTTAGTTTTATATATAGTAATTAAGATAATCCAAATCATTCAAAACTGATGCATAAAGTCAAAAATAAATTTATTGACCTGATATCATGATAATAATGTCAGACTAATCTAAAGTAGTATAAGAATACATTTTAAAATACGTTAATAGTACAGTTTACACATTACACAGTAGCACTTTAAAAACTAAAATAATTATTATACTGAGGATTAATCGAAAATTCTAAATTTTCTTCTGTTTCAAATGCGTCCACGTCGTCAGTAATCTCTTCATTGTTTTTCAAAAATAACAACCGATTAATTTCTTCAGAATTACTGCAGCCTACCCGGTTGTCAATCTGATAAGACAACAGTGGGAATGCATTTTCAAATTCATTCATTAAATTGTCAAATTCCTCAATGTTCCTTTTCTTATAATGAGGATAGTTTCTATGCATTCGATAATAGTTATCATACGAATTGTTATCCGAATTGAGTAAGCGGAGAAAGTTCTGCTGAAATGACATGTCATTTATGGGATTGTCGAGGCCATCTTCATCCATTTTCAATAATTGATTCTTGAAATGCTTAAATTTGTCCTCATATGGTTGGTAATTATTGTGAGTAATCATGAGTTCTTGATTATCTTTCGAAGCGTTTCTCGAATTTGAGGAATTTTTCGCACTCAGTTTTACAGCACTCATATTGTCTTCCTCATTTGCAGTGATTGCCCCATACAGCATGCTGATTAGAGGAGAGATGATTCGAAAGTCGTATTCTTTCAGTTTATTATTTGGACGAGATTTATTATTATCTTCGTCAATAGTTATTTCCACCTTTCCAATGGAGTTATTTTTAATATCATTTGATGTATCCTTATTATTATTATTTGGGATAGTTGGAACATCATTGTTCTGAGATAGCTGGTACTGCATAGATAGACAATTATTGCACTTTTCAGTGTCTACGATAAAGCATTGACATGGAAACTCCATAATCATATCGTCCTCCACCTTCATATCAACAATGTTGTTTTCTAAATAATCTTCATACAAATCAAGATGATTTATTGAATGATTTCTGAACTCTACATTCGGATTATTCACATTATCTAAAGATCGTTCGTAAGATTCCGCGATTGAATAATCGTCAGTTTGATTTAATAAACTCGGGGTGGAATATTCATTTCGATATTTTTCATGACAATTGCAATGACTTTTAAAAGCCCGTTTCTTTCTATTTGAAAGAATTTCTGGCTTTTTTGAGACACGCCTTGATTGCTTATTTACTATAGTATTCAGCTTGCTTGGATGATATCGTCTCCAATACTCTAGATTGTCATTACTATCCAAAGAAGAGCTTTCAGGAGACGACTCTAATCTGCCACTTGAAATGGACGATCTTTCTGTGTATTCATCCAGCGATAATATGCTTGATTGATCCTCGTGCTGATTTTGACTCTTTTGTTCAATGCCATTTTGAGATAAATGCTGATGAATATTAAATACTTCTCTTTCATGAAAGTTTATTTCATTTTTGATGGTACTATTCTTTTCTTTCATTCTCATTAAGGAATAATTATTTTTTCTTTTGTTATCACACGATGATGCTCTCGATGACTCTTTGGGTCTTTCTATTTTGCCAGTATTTAATTTATCGCTTAATAACTCATCGGGGGGATGATTTTTTGATTCAGGTTCATGATCACAATCAAGTTCAGGTTGGTTTTTATTCTGCTTTGGATAAGGTTCATCTGGTTTTGTGCATTTCTTAATTGACACATTAACTGCTTCCAGTGAATCATAAAACTCATTTGACTCATTTTCCGATTCTTCGCCAACGATTGTAAGACTCTTATTTTTGTTCTTGGGGATTTTCTGTTTGTATTGAGTATCAAATGATTTACAATAGCTATCATTTGATTGCATGAATTTAGTTTCAGTTGAACTATACTGACAAACCTGAATGTTATTCTCATTTATCTTCGTTGCCTCATCAATAATTGTCACGGGTTCTCGTACCCTACAGTAGCCAGATAGCTTCTTTTGACTGATTATTTTAGTACACTCGGAATTATTCGGTTGGATTTTTAATTTTATCTTTTTATTAGGGAATACGTTTTTATAATTGTCACCTCTTCTATTATGGGTATTCCGGGGATATTTGTGCCTTAAAATTAATTCAATTTTAGTATTACCGCATTTACATCCGGAACATTTATTATGTGGTGACGAACCGGGAATCTCACATCGAGCTTTCGACTGTTTTGCTTCATTCGAGACGAGCGTTGGTTTAACGGGATATTCTGCAGATGAATGGCATCTTCTTCTTCCATAGTCATCAACGAATATTTTGGACCTTGATGACTTATTTGAATGTTTCTTCTGATATTTTTCAAGCGAATTTGAATGAAAATTACATTTTGATGGTTCAATTTTGAAATCATTTTCACATTTTATATTTATAAGAGATGATTTAGTGACTTTATTTTCATTATGTAATTTACCATCAACCTGGCTATTATATTCACCAGTTTTAAATCTTTCACTTTTGTTGTTATTTAATTTGATTGCATTAAACAAATATTTCTCATTGCTGAATTCTGTTAATGGTTTTTGCATCCTCATCATAAATCTCTTTGAACATATTAAACTTTTAGAATTTAAATCATTCGATCCGAATGCTGACATATCGATCTTAAATTCCTTACGAATAGACATGCCCGGATAATGCCTGCCATCTAATCCATGAACCAAATCGGATCCTCTTTTGTCGTTATCAGTTTTGATGGTTGTTAGAAAATTATTTTGACAAATTTGGTGCGCATCTTTATCACCTGATGGTGAAATATCATCAATATCATGGCCTTTTTTGTGTCTCCCATGTTTATTTTTTGAAATCCACAATGATTTAGCCTTATTTTCATTTTTGTCGGCATTATTGTCGCTGAAAAAATCAGCAGTAGCAGTTGAATATTTCAAATTATTATGGTCGAATGACGAGAATCTTTTCCCTTTGCTATATTTTTCTTTTTTCTTTGATGGTTTGAAACAGGAATTGTTTTGAGTTTGTTTGGAAATTAGATCATGCATGCATTAAAAGAGGCTGTGCTAATTTTTACTAAATATGGTTCTCTAAAATAAGGTTTTCAGGCTTTCGAGTTTATCAAACTTTGAATCAGCACTAAATATTATACATTAAAATAAGATTTCTTTTCTTTTTAGGTTATTTTTTTATTATCAGAAAATTGCATAATTTGATTATATCGATATGATGTCTTTGAGCGCCATAAAAATCCACTACTAATTTTCGTTTGGTCATTAATTCCCATAGAAAATAATGGCATGTGTAATGATAAATCATACTTTAAAAAGATAAAGTGATAGGTACATACCATATTTCTATAGTTTTTATATCATTTACGGTGGTGACCGTTGAAGTAACCCTCGAATTCTATGGAATTTTGTTAGTTAATACCGATCACTCATCTGCAAAAAACAAATGGCCTTCGACTAAAGCAAACCTGCCTCACCAAATCCCATAACGCAGGGAAAACGCCCTTAGATACATCATATCATTGCAGAGATAAAGCCGTATCGAAGGGCTGATTACATTTTCATAGAATTGGAGGGTCACTTTAACGGTCAATTATATATAACCAAGAATTTCCCTATATTAATAGAAAATTGTATTTATGAAAACCATCACAAAAAATTGTTGATAGAAATAAATAAAAGGGAAGATTCTTATGCATGTATAGACATAAAATTGAGGGAAGATTTTAATAAATAGCATGTAAAAATGAGTGATTATCTCAAAACCATAGGTAGAAGCGTTTATAGAATCTCTGTCTTTAAGAGCATAAATAAATCGATATCTGTACTCTATCTTATACCTAAAATAGATATTGCTTATTAAAATAATTAATTGATAATTCTTTTTTCGGTGGAAATCTTTTTCGAAAAACTTATACAAATCTATGAAAATTTAAATTCTATGCTTTAATTTTAATGCGGTATTTCCATAAAAATAGACTGTCTGTCTTTGTCTCGAACAAACACAAATAAACAAAGATATCACAAGGTATAATCCCTAAAAATACACTTATTGCCTATACACTGACTTATGGTTTAATAATGTAAGGTGAGAAGAATTTCAGATCTCAGAATACTATAGGTATAATGCTTGTGATGTATTAAAAAACACAATTTCACTTACTTACTTACTTATTAATCCCTAAAATAATGTTACTCCTGGAATAAAGAATATTTGATACGTTTCCGTTTTCAAGAACTCTTTTACTTCAAATCACTTTTCCGACAAATTGCACAGTTAAAAGCCACTATATGACAGTAAAGTTTACCAAGCATATAATATTAAAAGATTTATTTAAAAATATGATATCTGAATTTGTAATTCAATGTAAATGGTACATTATTTGTTTAGTCTCTTCGAATTTATTTTTATTTTTTATCGCGATTTCTTAAATCAAGTTTTTTTTCTGGGAGAAAGATTTGTGAATAAATAATTATTGCAGTTTTATTTTTATCCCATCAATTCTCAAGATCATTGAGCTTAAGGGTTTTAGTTTTAAAAATCATAATTTAACTTCCTATTAATTTTGCTATCCCATACTCCTAATTTTGACAACTAAAATAATTTTTATTATGTCTCATAAACTTTAAATCTTTTTATATACAAATATACTTTACAATTTTAAATACTTATTTATGTTTAAGTAAATCTAAAACTTACTTATTTAACCAGAATGAAGTTATGTTGACTCTAATAAACATTAAATTATAAATTATAAATTTCAATTTTTCGACAAATGCAGTGAACATTTGTTAAAATGTGTTTGCTTATTCAATATTTATTTTCAATACATAAATAAGGAATACTATTTTTTTATTTAGCATCTCAGTTTTATATAAATAAATCAATTAATAGATTGATTAATATTCAAAGAATGTACACAATATTACTTTTGTCAATTTCTTTCACCAATCATAAAAGCAAAACTTTTGAATCAAATATCTAAATAATTAAACCAAAGGGAAGTTTAAACAAAAAAAACTAATTTTGTATGAGTTTGTCTTTAAAAGATGGAAATATTAGTATCTCTGTCACAGTATGGTTTCACAAAACATACATTTTTCAAATTTTTGTATAAATTAGTTATTTCAAATAAAATATTTTTTGGGACACATTATATTTTATGCTCCATTGTTAAGTATGGACAATAAAAAAATAACTTTCTGGATTGTTGCTTACTGCATCCCATCCATTTCTCGAATAAATTGATTGATTGTCCTTTTTGTTTTCCTGACATAAATAAACACAGAACAATACAGTTCGTACCATATTGTCATTGGGTATTATATAAGATAGAAATACTTATCTGTATATCAGTCAGTAATAATTACAAATATCTTAGGTCTTACTATTAAATTCCTTTCATATATGTTTGAGTCATCACTTTCAAATCTAACTGTAACCATAAATAAGAATAGTCTTTTTGTTATGCGTATTTATTAACCATGATCACAGTTAAATCTACAATAGATGAATATAGACAACATAGAACATAAGGTAGAATATGTATGTGTATAACCCTTTACCCATATATTGATTTACTCAAAAAGACTCAAGACAGTCTTAGATAATGTTTCAATGTGGATAAGTTTTTATAAAAAATCATCTAAAACTTCTTTGCCAGCTACAGAGCTCAAGTTTAATATTTTTCAGCAAATCAAACATATTAAGTTTTGTTGCTTGAAAAACTCGAGTCAGAAAATTCCCCAATGTGATCAAGAAACCAACTAACTAAATGAAACTGCAACCAAGAGGATAAATAATATTTTGTCAATAACCAAGGACACCCATTGAATTCACACTGTTCAAAATTGGTAAAAGACTTTCTGTTCCTTATTGCAAAACTATGAGATCATTTGCACCAAACTCAATTATTATTTATAACTAATAACATTTATCATACATTGTATATTGTCCGAGTCAGTACTCATATCAATTTTAATTATAACTATAAAATATAAACAATAAATATTTGTCCTATTAATTTTAGATGATTTAGTCGAACTCTCATGTCTTATATCTCAGATAATACTGATGGTAATTTATTCTTTCCAGCATGCGAAACTAATTTAATTAATAAGAGAAGTCAGCATAATAGACACCAATCTACTTCCATGAGTAACCCGTGTGAGGATTATTCTGATGTGATGATGGATTATAATGCAAGCGATAATGAGAAACAATACAGGAAGCATCCGAAAATGATATCTCCTCATCATGCCTATAACCATGGACCAAATGGCAATCAATCTGGAATTCAATCATTTTCAAAAACATATTTAGGTAAAGAAATATTATGCATGGATCCAAGGAGCAGAAGTTTCCTAAATAACTCGAACAAAAATATTTATGCTGAGCCTTACTACCCATCAAAACTTTCAATTCAAACTGAAGAAATCTACCCAGATGTGAGAGGTGTCTGTTCTCACGGTAATTATATATTTTATCGAAAGATATAGCATTAGTCTCATATGATTATTATTCATAGACTGTATTATTTGCAGTGTCAGAAACCATAAACTGACTAAAATACATATATAAAACGTTTTAAAAACCTGCTAGACCAACACATATTTTATCTGATGATACAGCAAGATTTAAATAAATACTGAGGTATAGTGCTATTATACAGTTTTCTCACAATGTTGAACATTGAGTTGTGACAGTATTTCAAACATCAGATACAATGATTTTTAAAGTTGTGAACCAACTTATCTTATCTTCCATATTCTCGGTTTCTATATCATTTGATTCGGATGAAAAGGATTAATAATTAAATCAAATATTGCAGTCAATGTCATTAGATATTTTGGTTCTAATAACATTGACTGACGAATGCATTAAGTTTGAATAGTGTAAAAGCATAAAATCGATAATTATTGATTTCAGTGCCCTTTAAATTATGACTTTTATAAACTTCTCATTGGTACATTGATGTGAGGTGACCTATAGATGTATAAACCTGTTTTATACAAATATCTTCATAATTCCTATATATGTAGATATGGACATTTGATTATCCTTTTTTTCATTATTATTTTAGGTATTTATCCTTTTTATCTGAATTTTAATGATAAAATTGAATATATAGATAATTAATACTTTCATGTCCCCATATGTCTCAGATATTTTAGGGCAGAATATAATTTGTATTAATTAAAATATTTCCGGAGTATTAGATTCATATTTAATAACAGTGGATGCATATTAATAAAAATTGATTATAGTGGTAAACATTTCTAATTATAAGAGTCATCATAATCATTTTTATAAGATTATTTTATTAAAAGGAATGAGATAATGTGAATGCATTAATTCTGCAAAGAACGTCATGATAATAAAAGTCGCCAATCAACTAAGGTTTTACATAATATGCTTGAGATAGCATTAGGGTTGTACTAAAATAACTCTATTATAGCATCGGGGACGCAGCTTTGTCAGGAGGATTTAATGTCACGAGGATAGCTTTGGATCGAGGTAGATTTGGTACGAACTTGCTTTGCCTCGAGGATTTTTATTTGAAATATTTGTGTATTAGGTAGTCAAACACTGGATTAGCGCGATTAATAAATTAGCGCGCAGTGCTTGTTCGGATGCGCCAATAAAAATCCTCGAGGCAAAGTAAGTTCGTAAGCATGAGGATACCAAAGGTATCCTCGTGCTATCATATACTCGATCCAAAGCTATCCTCGTGCTATCATATACTCGATCCAAAGCTATCCTCGTGACATTGAATCCTCCTGACAAAGCTGCGTCCCCTCTGAATCAACCTCTTGGAGAAATATGCTCTTGAATGAACAAGATTACTATAGACACATTATTGGCCTTATTGAGAAGGTAGAGAGAGGTTGATTCATGCATAGAATATCTGGTAAGAATAGACAACTAGAATATTTCAATTCACTATAGGAAATAAATTGGGGGATCAGCAATATTTGCCTACATTTGATGAACAAACTGCACACTTTCTCGAGACTGGTCCTAGCCACTACTATCCCAATATTTGTACAAGATACACCCCGCAGTGTCATACGGGACACTGCCTGGAAGATGCTCTGTATTCGGATATGTCCGTGTTTCATCCGGACTCTCGTGTAAGTCAACTGAATGTTAATGTCGCCACAAATTATTCCGAAGAGTTAGGAGAAAAGCAAATGGTCACATTCGATGCTGGCGATCCAATTGAGTATGGACACCCAGAAGTGAGTAGCGCTGACAGTGAAGTAGGTAAGAGACAGAATCCCTTTCTTCATAATATCATGAACATTAGGCAGTGTTTCATAACTCTGCAGTTTAAGTTTTACTTGCCAGTTTATGTTATGTTATAAAACCAAACTTTCTAAGATTAGATTTTGTTACATCATTACAAATTTTCCTTCAGGTTCAAAAATGCAGCACAGTGAAATTGAGAAACGACGTCGAGATAAAATGAACTCTTACATCGTTGAGTTATCATCGTTAATTCCACAATGTCAAGTTACGCGAAAGCTTGACAAATTGACCGTATTACGATTGGCTGTGCAGCATTTGGGCTCTCTCAAGAGTCAAAGCTTGTTAGAATTTGACTTCGATGAAGATACAGATGAGCAATTCTGTGGCAAGCAGAACACCATCTTGTCTAATGATGAAATGAAATCATTGATATTTCAGGTTTGTTTTTGGCCATATGTATATATGAAAGTTGTGGCTTTTAGTTTGAAAAATGCAGAGCTGTTTAAGACTGTTCAAGACAAACTGTCCACTTCTGTCTGAGAAAACGAATGAAATATTTAAAATGTTTGATTACATTGTAGATGGTTGATGGATTTCTCTTTGTTTTGAGTTGTGATAGAGGAAAATTTTTGTTTATATCCGAGACTGTGCAAAATTATCTGGGCTATTCTCCTGGTGAATTAATTGGACAGTTCATATTTGATTACATTCACGCAAAAGATGTCTCAGTCATAAAAGAAAATCTCATTCCATCATTTAAAGACGACGAGTCATGCAGCAAAGGTGGAGACACCAACCTGTCATCAACATTTTCCAGGATTACCGAGAAGCTGCATGTTAACAAGGGTATGGAGTTGTTAATACATAATGGAACCAAGCGAACATTCTTCATCAGATTTAAGGTGAACTCATCGGGATCCACTACTGATTACAAAAGTAAATGACAAATTTATAAATAGAGTTATTTTGAGTCATTTGTTTGCTATGATTTACAATAATCATAGTTATAGTGCAATATAAAATCATCTTTTCAGATTTGAATTCTCTGAATTCCCCCAACAAGTCATGTGACGCCAGGTCAAACGCGTATGTCATCTTGAGATGCGTTGGCTATGTGAAGTCATTATCTGATGTAAATTGCGACAAAAGATTTGCTTCAGCTGCTGCATCTGAGAAGAAATACCGCAGAAAGAATTCCCCATCGTCGCCAGAAGAAGATAGACTTTCCTGCTTGGTTGTTGTGGCACACGCTTTCATCTATGACACTGCGCGAGTGCAGAATTTATCAAGAAAATACGCACTAAATGGTAGCACCTTTACTATTTCCCCAAATATTTTGCTAAGTTAAAGTGAAGAGACATTTTAGGGAGCAATCATATTACCATGTCTAAAATAACCTTTACGGTTGGAGGTATTGACTGATATTGGTAGGCTGCTTTGCATTTTACAAGAAGACAGCTAGAGATTCAACACTTCGGTTATCATTTTGGGTTCAAACTCTTTACACTGAAATGGATTTTTAGGATTAAATGTTGTGATTCCATTTCAGAATATGACAGAATGAATTGGTGTATGGATTTGGAAGCCTGTCTCTCCAGAATTGATTTGCAAACTACCCATTTTTTGGGACACATGCCGCAAGATGTGTCTGGAATGTCCATTTATAATTTTCTTCATTCCGATCAGATTAACATGTTCGAGGCCTGCTTCAATTTGGCTAGGCTCGGATCGAAAGACGTTACTATTCCTAGACTGCAGGTGAATTTATTTCTAAAACTGATAACTTTCCTTTAACAGATTAAACATTAATTACTATGTATGTATATTATATTTTTTAGATTTTGTCTTCAAATGGATTTTACTTACCATTTTCGTGCACAATAAATTGCTTCATTAATCCATTGACGCAAGAATCGGTTTTCTTTTCTTGCCGCTTTAACCTTCTGACTGAAGAGTTTTTAACCAGTCATAATTTGATTAAACAAGAGTTACCATCCAGCCATAAAATGTTCGGCTTAAAATCCCCACCCGCCGTCAGTATCTTACGAAAGGACCATAAAACATCCGTGAAACAATCAAACCAAGGTTTACTACTACGTTCAGATGATAACGAATCCAAGCTAAAAGCGATCACTAGACAGGTTCTACAATTGATAAAACGATATAGATTGGCATCACAGAATACAAAGCATTCAGGTGAATTTTTAAATGTTTTACTCGGATTATCGGTTCCTCAAAATTATAATTGTACATATAATCTTTTATTTGTTTAAGACTGGAAGGAAGTGAAACTGTCCAACGACAATGTTGAGAAAGACAACTCAAAATTTGTTTCCAGTTGGTTGCGAACCTTGACTGCTCCCCTGGGTATGGAAGAGGAGAATATGATGACTATTGTTATGTCTCTGCTTGAAAGTGAGGCAGGCACCAGCTGCGGTTTGACACCCTGGATGCAATGATCTTGCCATGACGTTCATTTAAAAAAAGCTGTTGATTTTAGAAAATTTTATCTTCTTGATGCATTTTGGCGGGCGGCTTTTGCTAAAATTTTTATAACTTTTATTATGAATTTTGCGCACATCTCATCTTTCTCTCTCAAACTTTTAAATAATTTTGTTTTATTTTGGAATTAATTATGAATAAGAAGTGCATATTAAATTTTTACTTTCTTCTTTTTCTTTTGATATTATTTTTTGATAATTAATCTATATACAAATTAAAAATCAAATTCTACAGGCAAATCAGCAAATACTCAACTGTGATTCGAAGTAATGGCTGACTTCTAATCACGAATAAAACTCGCGATTCAGCTCGCCTGCCTGCCTGCAGCTGCCATGTTTCTAATTGTCACCTCAATGAGAATCAGATCAGCCATGGACGCCTCTATACTACTAGTTAGTATCTAGTAGTAGTATAGAGGCGTCCATGGATCAGCACTCTATAAATCACGTAGTATTCATTACATGTCTTGGGCTGAGCATTTAACACCCCTGTCACTTTCGTCACAGAGCTTGACAAACAACAATTGAAAACTTCTGTCTTACGTCACCGAATATCGGATATTCACAAATGTTCTCTGATAATGTTCGATCGATACCTACTGACTGCTATCGCTATATTTTACTTCTAGAAGATTGCAAAATTCATAAAAATTACAGTGCATATAGTAAAACAAATTTAGCGTACCTCCATAGAAGATTTATGTAGAAATGCAGACTTAAGTTACACCCAGGAATGAATTATCTCAAATTCAATCATTTTTCAATCAGTAGGTATTTGATGTTTCCCTAAATGAGATAATATTTTACATAAAAATAAATGCACTGGAGACAACATCTTTTTAATCTTATTGAAAATATTCAAAACTATATCCAGTAGTTGTAGCTACCGTGGGATATGGTACATAATATAGATTTCTGTGAAATATAATATTAATTCTGACATTGCTTAATAAGATTACTAGTTAAAATAAGTGATCTATAATCTTATCGCATTTGACAGAGACGTTCTGCCAGTGATTGCTATAAATATGTGGCATTCTTTCTGAGTGAGTCTTCATGATATATAAATGCATATCACTCATTAGAGGCTTTTCATCAGAGTTATTTCTAAAATTCATAGATTCTAGATTATCTTGAGGAAAATGCATGCATAGATGCAATGAATATAAAAATGTTATTTATGTAGCAAATTAATTAAATTCAGGAGCGGGCTCTTCTTCCATGTTCGTTGGTGGGATCAGCTGGATTGTCAATTTCTTGAATTTTCTTTATCATCATAGACAATTTCTGTGCCTTCTTGACTCGATAATTATGGCTGTCAAGGAAGAGTTACTCATTGACCTGACAACTTCGCGTTTTGGTCAATTTGACAGTTTTAAAGAAAGAAACGTTTATTGATTTAAAATATAAATACGGTATTATTATGATAATCAATAAAGTAACAAAAAACAGAGATTATCTATGAAAATTAGACAGGACTAATGATGAAACTGCGTAATCTATGAACGGATCTGCAATGCGGAATGGAAAATCTTCCAGAGTTTAATCTACGTATTTGGAATTAAAAGTTTTAAGGCATGATCTTCAGTATTAAGACATTTATGAAAAAGTTTATTACAGTGAGTTTTGCGACGTCTTTCTATATCTAAAAATAAGTTACAGCTGCAATCAACGGAACAAATGATATTGTGAGCACGCCTTTGTATTGATTTGATTTTTCTTTTCTGCCGGCCGGTGAGACTGTGATGAAAAACTTGGCAAGCGTATTCCAGGAGTTGTCTTATCGTAGAGTTATAGACAAGTACAAGACTGGTTTTGTCTAAAGCACATTTGTTGAGAATTCTAAGACAATAAAGTCTACTGCTGCATTTTGAGACAACGTTGGCAATGTGGTTATCCCAGGACAGATTGTGTTGAAAGGTGATGCCCAGATGACGTTCTATTCGAGATAGTGACATAACATATCTTAATTCATGCTATATTTTCGTAAAATTGATGCCGAAAAATTAATATATTTTTTGAAGCTTTTATTTATTTTATTTTTTTATCAAATAAAAAATATTATAAAAAAGGAAAAGAAAATACTTGTTTACAAAGCTCTATGTCTATCAAAAATAAACTATGCCATAGAACTCTATGGAACTAGATATTCTACATGGATCAAGCATCTACAAAAGACTCAAAATCGCTTAATAAAAATTCTTTTAAATAAAAGCAAGCTTACTTCCACAAATAAGCTTCATAAAGAAAGTAACTTACTAAAGATTATAGATCAGGCAAGATTACGGATTGCACTTCTTGGCCAAAGTGTAGTTTATCATAAGGAAAAAACAAATGTTGCTCTGCAACAAATGCAGCTAAATAACTACTCAGGAAGAGCATTAAGGGATAATCTGAATTTCTGTACAAATGCTCAATACTTTTCATATAAAAGAAAAATTACTGAAAATGCTGCAATAGTGTGGAATCAATTGCCTTATCGAATAAAGCAAATTCCCAATAGAAATAAATTTAAGAATGAGCTTTCAAACCACTCTGCTGTATCTTATTAAATTAATTGATTTGCAGGTTCCAAATAGTTTGTAACCCTCTTTATTACATTTATGTATTGATCCGTAGGTATTGGTACTGATTTTATTTTATTTGAATATTGAACTTATTTTGAATATTGTATTTTGAATATTGTACTTATTTTGAATATTGTATTTTGAATATTGTATTTTGAATATTGTATTTTGAATATTGTATTTTGAATATTGTATTTTGAATATTATATTTTGAATTTACCTTTAACTGATTTTGTATAGTTATGTGCTACGCGTTTTTATTTAATTTTTAATTTAACCAAGGGATAAACTTAGATAAGCTTATAGCTTTTTTATTCCTGACATATTTTCTTCTTTTTTGTAATTATCATACACCATGTCAAATGTCAAATGTCAAATAAACTATTATTATTATTATTATTATTAAATCATTTTTATTTTATTCTTTCAATAGTTAGGAAACCAATAAATTCACCTCCTAGAGGGGGTCTAACCCATATCACCATTGAGGGCTGATAGTCCAACCATGAAGAAAGTTTGATTTGGTAATATAATATCAATTTTAATATTACGTAGTCGTCGTAACCAAATTACACATCTAGTAACCATCTATTAATCATTATAACCTACATACATACATACATACATCAATCATTACGGTCTAAAGATATCAAAATCCGATTAAAAATGACCATCTTCAGGCTCAATAATTAATTTAGAGTTAACCTACTGAACATTTCTTGTAAATCTTTAACATCTATATACTCAATTTGAACAAAAATATTTCAAAAATACGACTTTTATTGCTGAAAGTAATACTTTAATTATACATTCAATTATAGATTCTAGACTCAAAAAATGATTATAAATTGGTTGCTCGCAAACATGAGAAATATGACACTTTTGACTCCTCACTTTTTGGAGCAGGACATAGGGGCTATTGTTTCAAGAACATTTTCTTTTCCAAATTCAACTATTCCTATACCTATATTCTCATAACCCTTCACTATAATCCTACAATGAAACAAAGTATTCCGTTGTGACAGCTTTGCTCAAATGACCCTCTCTGTATTCAACCAAGAGCGGGACTTGTCGATGGTCAATGAGAGTGTTTGCTATAATAGACTTACTTGATATGGCTGGCATTAATTCTTGGATCGTCTTCAAAATACATAGCTATTAGTTGCGATATCAAAATGACGGCTTTTGGATATTCATTTTTCAACATTATGAAACATAGATACAGAACCCTAACTGAGATATCTGTTTCTCTAATCTTGTCCTCTCCGACCATGATTGCTACAACTCTTTCTGACCTCAGTTTCTAATACTCCTTTTTATTTCTCTGACTATAACACTCCGTATTATTAATATCCACGTTCTTCAAAACTGCAAGTACGCAAATAAAAAATTTCAAAACTATTCCTCATCCGTTTGTTTAATCATGAATTCAGTAAATCGAAAAATTGTTGGCCGATTGTCTGGCGACATAATATGTAAAATTAGAAACTGCATAACTTCGACTGGTAAATTTAATCAAATTAAAATACGAATCTCTTCTACCAGTCTAGGGTATAATTAACTGCGCATAAGTAAAGATTTACTTGTGATCAGCAAATGAGATTGTATGGATAGAATAGTTTTTGATATTTTTTCCTTGGCATAATTCATTACTTTTAGTGCTTATTACTATAGAAGGTTCTGATAAATTACGAATTTGCCATGGCAACTCTAAATATTGTCCCAGGGCGCATAAATCACAATAAAATTGACTTTTCCAGACGTTGAAAATCAGCTTGGGTAAATTGGATTTCTATATATTTTTGTTTTAAAAAAGAAATCAAATTGGACTATTACCAGTTACAAAAGACTCAGAACAGGCTTGTTAAAAATACTAATGAATAAAACAAAGCTGACAAGAACAAATAAACTGCTTAAAGAAAATGAACTATTAAAAATGAAATCTCAAGTTGAAATGAGATTCACTCGGCTCAGCCATAAAGTTATTTACAGCAAAAACAAAACAAATATCGCTCTGGAATATATTTGATATGAAAAACACCTCATTTTCAGTGATCCTATAATACCTAGGTATATACTGCATAGTTCGCTTAGTTTTAGCAGCATAACGGCCTATTGCCATTAAGCCTAGATAACCATAGTGGAAGAAATCTCAGAAATACGAATATTAACTTTATAACCATCGTAGATTGTTTCTTAACAAAAAATGCATCAATACTTTGGAATGACCTATACTGCAAAAAAAGTCTGAAAAAAAATACCAAATAGAAAATCATGTAAAGAAGCGATATATCTGGATAAATATAATGACCAATAAGTTTGCTTGAACCATTCATAAAGTTTTCTACACTTATAACACTCACTGACTCTTTTTACTCGTTATTTTTTATTGCCTATATTATCATGTAAATATTGACACCTTATTTTATGGCATATTTAAATCTAAATTTTATAAGGGATAAACAAGATCAACCTTCAAGGTTGTTTTTATTTCAGAGGAAGAAAGAATTTTGTAACGTAGGTATTTTGTTAATCTTTGAATAAATCTTAATCGTTTATTTATTATTATTCATGGACTAAAAGGAATTTCATTTTATTGGTTAATTATTAACCAATAAAATGAAATTTCAACACTTTCTATGGAATACTTTAATTATTTAAAGAAGAAATTGACTATCTCAAATTAATCGTTTCATTATATTGTTTTAAGAATTTATGAAAAATATGGTTTCCTTTTTACAACAATTTATCGGCTTTCTCTTTAATTTACAGGTATATACGAACAGAGTTTTACCTTTAGTATGTCTTGTCATTGGTATTCCGGCAAATTTGTTCAACATTTACTATTTCATCAGGACAACAAAATTTAAAAGGTTTTCGAAATATTTGTTGACTGCAATGTCAATTGTAGATCTGGGATATCTCTTAACTCAAGTTTTCGATACATTTTATAATATCTACTTCATTGTTCCTCTGTATTCAGATTTTTTTAAATTCTCTTACACAATCAATATAGGAAATGAGGAAAACTTGAAAACTATTCGAGCAAATCTGACTTATTTGATTCAAGAGCCCTTTATTGATGTGTCACTCTGGTGTCTGACTTTGGTTTCAATTGAGAGAGGATTGGCAATTTGTAAACCATTGCACTTCAGAACTATTTGCACAAAAAAATTGAAGATCTTATCCGTTGCATTAATTGGAAGTTATCACATTTTCTTTATAATATTGATGGTTGTATGGAGTATTTTTGGAACCATTTTGAATAAAATGAAATACTATGTAAGTATCTCAAAGGTGTATCAATATTTTTCATCCATATTTATAAATCTATAATGATGCATTAATAATATACATGGAGATGTAATGAATAGGTACAACGTGATTTATAGAGTGCTGATCTCATTCTCATTAAGGGGACAATTAGAAACATCGAAGTTGCAGTCAGGCGAGCTTAATCGCGAGTTTCATTCTTGATTAGAAGTCAGCCATTACTTTTTAGCGAATCACAGTTGAGTATTCGTCGATTTGCCTGCAGAATTTGATTTTCAATTTGTCCCCACAATCTCATTTAGGCTGCTACTCTATATTCAGATAATAAATGTATTACATAGAAATTTCTATTTCTATGATGTATTACACCTCTATGTTAATATAGTTCATCCATAGATATCAGACGTTTTTTTGTTTTATTAACAAAAAAATCAGATTTTTATGAGTTCATCATATTTATTCACAGATGCTTTTTCGACAAATAACAATGGCCTCGCAGTTCATTCCAACCATCACAAGGTCTCTAGGTTGCCTCCTAACATTCACTGCAAACACAGTTTTGTTATGGAAGTTGACAAAAGGAAAAATTCTACAAAAGAATGCAGTAGTGAGGAAATCGGTTCAAACAGCAAAACTTCTGGTAATCTCTTCTCTGATTTATTTGATCACGGTAATTCCAAAGTTGGTTACAAATGGTATCTACTTCACCATTTTGTATCTTAAAATAAGAAGTCTTTTTGGGTATTTGAATATGATATATAATATTGTTGAAATTTTTCAATCATTATCATATCTTAATTACGCAATGAATGGAATATTTTATGCCTTATGTCTTCAAGACTACAGGCAGGAGTTTCTGAAATTGCTTTTTATTTATAGAAGATGCATACCTGGGAACAGAAATTGATGAGGAAATGTTTTGAACATTTTGAGAATGATCTCACTTAATTTTAATGTGACTT
>JAYMFX010248116.1:0-14199 GCA_036784945.1 Monocelis spectator
TGAATCTAGATGGTGAGATAATTCTATGAGTTAGTGAATCTAGCTGGTGAGATAATTCTATGAGTTAGTGAATCTAGATGGTGAGATAATTCCTAAAAGCGCTTACTTCTATGTAGTGTGCAATCATCTTAAATTCTGGAGCCGGTAGATTCTCAGCTAGTGCCGCTTCTCGTAATTCTTGTACACGAGCAAAGAGATATCGTACAGCTCTTGGAACTATTCCTATCAGCATTTCGTCTACTTCTGCGGTATCTGGGTCACAACCTGTTCCCATTGTGTAGGTTTTACCTGAACCAGTCTGAAGTAATTAATAGATTCATACGGATTATATAACTGTGACTCTGATTAGCATTTACCAATTTCTACTCATTGAATAGGCAATTAGTATTGGAAACAAAAAATCGATGGTAGAGAAGGAATACATGAGTGGCACATTCGAATAAGCAACGCTATCCAATCTCACACATTATTAGCATCAATCATCACAAACAAGGCGAGTGTAAGTAAGTCTCACCATGTTTTGTGCACACGCCAACTCTATATGTACACAAGTATTCATTAGATAGGGGCACACGCGAACACATGAAGAACTAAAGTACACACAGTCGCACCGAACTGCATGAACTCACAAGGAGATAAATACTACTTATTCAGTGAAGTGCTGAGCAATATTTCACAGCTGATGATCAGATGCTTGAACTCATCAGTGACACAGGGAGGGACAAAGCATAACTTGAGAATTTCTTAATTTACAAATTTTCTTCGTCCTTTACTTAACTGCCAAAAGTAATTAAGGCAAGAAACTATCTGTAAACAACAGCTAAGAAAATATTGAAATAGCTGTCCCGAGATGAATTATTAAATTTCCATAAAATCATTCAGGACTGCAGAACTGTAAGGAATTTAATCGATAGATTTACAGTGGATAATTATCAAAATTAAAAAATAACATCTTGCCCGCATAAATAGATCTGAGAATTTTTATGGAGTTCCAATTAACTTTCAATATAGTTGAGACGAACGATATCAATATGATTTACTAATAACCTTCCATAACAGCTTGTAAGTAAGGATGAGAGAATGAGAGACACTATCTATGAATCTTTTTAATTAATATCAATATAAAAAACTCTGGGTTGGAAGATCTAGAGTCAAGTCAATTTTATTAATGGGGACGCTATGATTTTGAAAGAAATTGATTTAATAAATAATAATAATGACACAAGTTCTTACCTGACCATACGCCAAAAGAGTGGCATTGTATCCTTCCAAACAGCTGAAACAAAAAATGAAACCGTTATCATCTAATAATAAAATGAAAGAAGGGATAATAATGTGATGAATTAAATTTTAAATAAATAAATATTGAATTATCATTTCATGCAAATTAATCAATCAAAATAATTATAATGTGCTTTCTGAATTATCACTTTGTGGTACAATAATCAACAATTCAATACAAAACCAAACAAGAGCATTACCACACAGTCCTATAGGAAAATACTTAATATAATATGCATACGTGACCACCATATGATATATCTATCTAATTCTCTGTTGTACTTTGTATACAAAATTTGAAATGCAACTTAGCAGTTCAATGAAGAAATTAACTAAAAAATAATGTCTACAGAAATTTCAGTAATGACATTTATTGCTTATCCCTTAGCAAAAGTTAAGAATTGAACAACTAAAATTAGTCAATTCAGATTTAAAACCACTAGCATTCTTCAGAAATGATAATTTATTAAAAAGATATTTAATAACTCCTGCTTGCTTATAATTATATATTACAGATATTGTATTGTATTGTTTGGCACTGTATTGAAATACATAATTGAATGCAAATCACAGATTTCATTAAAACTCTATGTATGAATATGAATTATTCACATAAGTATTTATAGTTATCACAGGCAACTGATTGGTAGGAAAATAGTCATGCACTGGGAGAGCACCACACATTCCTTCCTTGCACTCAGGTTAGTCATGAAGATCATTAAATTATCTTACATTTTTGAGATGGTCTTTGTAAAATTCTGGAATAAAACGGTATGAAATTAAAGTAGTAAATTATTCTTATGAATCAAACTGGTGTTCTTTTTGGCTGTGGATGGAATAAGAAGTTTGAATACATTAGATTTCTATGAAATGCAAATTTAATTGACAAAAATATCCTAAATAGATCAAATGATATCAATATGCTCACCCATCTATCAAAGGTTTTGCTAATGCATCAAATATACTTTCTTGTGTAGAATCAATATCAAATACATGGTCATATGTAAATTGTTTTTCAGGGCCAATAAACAATGATGGATTAAGTACTTTTGTGCATATTTTGTTCATATGAAGTTTCTCTCGAGCATTTTGAGGCCTCACTCTATAATTTAATAATTAATGCAGACTATGTTAATACTAAGTGTAGTGTTACAATTAAACATTATCATAGAGAATAACTGTTTTACCTTACTGCTACTTTAACTTTAGAATAATCGTTATCAGTCATCTAAAAATAAAGTCAGCAAAGTATAGATTATTAGCAATAAATGTGCAAAACTATTTGTGTAAGAAGTCATTAGACTTTAGATATAACAACACTCTTTATTTCCCAAAAATATCCTATGTTTTATATATAGAAAAATTTGCATTCAACAACAGTTTGCACTTAATGACACTTTTATAAGTTCCCAATTGATAATTTTATTTGGATATAATGACAGGGTAATATTTTAATGTTGTTAAACATTGCATCATTTCTGTTTAACATTCAGTTAGGAGATTAGTTGAATGTTGTGTACACAAATAAAAGATCTATTATAACACGCTTGTCTTGTAAAGGTGAGCAAGGAGAGAGGTAGATCATAGTGTTGATAAAAGGATTACATATGATGCAACCATTCGCAGTGAAATTGTTAGTTTAAAACAAATTAAGGCCTTAGTATAAATAGAACTAAGCTTACATACATAGTAAACAACTACAATAATGCACTTGTCTTGTAAGAGTGAGTGAGGAGAGGTAGATCATAATTTTGATAAAAGGATTATGATGCAATTGTTTTGCAGTGAAATTGTTACAGATAGAATTACATATTCTAAAAACATTAAATAATCAAAAATTTGCATATAACAACATTCACCTATTACATATCTTATAATTTCCCTTGGTGTGTCATTATATCCAAAGTCTACTGTAAAGCAACTCAAAACATGTGATATAGAGAAGAGCATACTTTATTAATATAGCATGTTTTACAATTATCAATGTTAATGAATTTGTAATGATCAAGAGTTATTGGAAATTGCTCTTGCATGAAAGCATCAATTCCTTCATTTTATCTTTATTAAGGATAGTTGAGATAGCAAATGAATTCAAAGGTTTTGTTTTTAAAGGTCTAACTATAAGCCATAGTTAAAATTTGTATACTCATAAATGGTAAGGAACAACTTCATATCATAGTTATTTACATACTATGTGGCAATATCATTTATTATAGAATAATACTTATAGAAACAATACAATAAAACAATATGCTAAAAGCAGTGTATTATATTAGCAGAAAATTCAAGATCATCCATTTTACATAAATGTATTGATGATTATAATAATCCTAAATAAATAATTTATCAATAAGTTGATATATCTCATATAACGCATATTCAGTGATACATTGAACAATAGATTTGGAAATTTGATATTGATTCAACTATTGAGTTCAAGAATATGTTGCTGAATTTGTTAACCCTAGCACTCATAATAAGGTAATTTTATGTAAATCTTTTAATGTTTACAAACTTGAAATAAAATGGGGTGAATATTCCACTTTTCATGCAGAAATGTTATATTTAATTTAATATGTTGTCTAAACTTTCCATTTAAAGATTAAATTATTGTATATGTTCTTATTTATCAAAATCATAAACTTTTTATTTTGAAAGAGAATATATCATCTAATAACAACTTTATCATTACAAATGGACTGGGTGTGAATATGCCATGGTATATATTAAATATAAAATACACTTTGTACATTACAGCTTATAGGGCGGGGCCAACAGGTTCTCCAAGTAGCTGGTTTGAGTTGAACCACTTGAGAAAGACTGAATTTCTTAGATTTTATATTTAATATCATTTAATGATGTAAATTAGAATAGGCGATAAATATATATCTTGATTAGAAATTTATTTATTATTGTGATTTCTAAAAGAGATATATATGGCTTAAACTCATTTTTCAGTATGTCCTGTGTTTGATTTTATAATTTTTTTTATGAAACTATAAGTAGAAAAAAGATATTGCTGATCCAAATTCATGCAAGAAAAGTGGCCTATTCACCCTGTTTATTCTATTTACCTACAGTATTGTTATATTAAATTGATATGTACCAATTTTTACAATTTATGTTCTTATAATTCAGAGATATATTATTTTTAAAGTAACTATAATAAAGTAAATTATAAGTTACAATGTGAATTAGTATCACAAATCAAAAATGAATATTGTAATATAAATCGATAATAGTTTTATGTAGATGATTAATTTTAGTCAATCAAATAAATTGTTTACACATATATGTATGTAAACATTTTTTATGATAAAACTTTTATAACGTCTATACTCTAATATTAATAAAATATAATTAATTTAATATAGCTTATTAGCAGCGAAATATTACATAAGTTATAAATTATAAAAAAAACCAAATATATTATGAAATACAAGTTGTTTATGTCCTTCAGCACTCTAAAATTTTGTCTTTAAAAATATACTTGCCATCTGCGACAGAAGTAAAGTTTATCCGATAAAACAATTTATTCTTATTATTTATAATACATTTAGGACCAATTCATAAATTAAAGAACAACACATTTGTACGTACAAATGTAACTTTTGTATGCTAAATATTTTACAAATTTAACTCTTACAAATTACACAGTTTTAAAAATATAAATTTGGAGGAATCATGAATTATGAGTATTCAAAATCTATAATTGAAGCAAATTCACATTATAAATTCAATTAATGTCTGTTTTGATTTTAATTTCATACGTACGACAAAGTCGTTCTTTAATTTATGAATTGGCCCTTAATTGGTACATTCAAAATATTTTTTTGCCTAAACACAATACCCATACATCTTTGGTTAGTACGTGGTTAGTACTGTTGGTATCAACTTTATGTAAAAACGGATTCACATACTTTAGATTCGTTTATATTCATAGATTCATATTTATAATTCTTTTCTTCGGCAATTGCCGTCAAAATAGTTTGTGTTTTTTTTAAATACATTTATAAATGGGATTGAAGCCCATATCGATCATACACATAGTTTTCTATGGATTTAGCTCGATAATATACAAGTTTATCTGGTAATATGTGAACGTCAAAATTAAATTCGATTCAAATTAGCAACTGTAATCGCAAAAGATTATGTAATAGGTACGAAAATGCTTCAAACATTCTATCACTGTTTGAGTCATGACAGCAAAGATTATTGAGCTTCTCTTCTTTGCATGACAGTGACAAAATATATACATCTTGCGAAGTTTTTTGATCAAAAATGGTAAGAAAGAAAGTTAAAACCAGAGATTTCTTTGGAATTTTCTGGATCTGGTTTTTAATAAAGTCAAATTATTATTATTATTATTATTATCTTAAGATTTTCGAAACTAGAATATTAGTGGTTTCAAGCTTTAAAAAGTAACGCATTAATAAGTATTATTAATTATTATTAGAATGACTTTTAAAAGTGAGAATGGGCTCCGTGCTCTGTTGCGTTTTGTGCTCTTGTCATGGCCACATCTCAATACTCTCAGTGTTTGTTTACATTATTTTTTTTTCACAAACTTTGGGAAGACTATTTAAATTTTCTTTACGTAGAGCTTTCAATTCAATACTCATGGGTGTCCTCTCATATATTACCTCTTTGATATTTAAAGTAAATAATAAAAGATATTGGTCTCTATTTTTATACTTCCTTGATTGTCAGGAAAATTACTTTTAAGAGACAAAGATTTAAACATAAACAAAACTAACTGACTGCAAATACATTAATCCTAATTAAATATCTTAAATATTTGAATTAATATGTTCTTTAAATTTTTAATCCAGCATTGAAGATTTGAATTGATGTAGCTATCTTTTGAATTATCTTTTAGGATAAGAAAACTATTTCAGAAAAGCTTGAAGAAATTGAAGATGTAAGTTCAAATCAAAAACTATTAAATTTGATTGATCTTTCTAAAATAATTTGTAGTATTTGAATTAGGGTCAGCTTGTACCAAGATCATTGCTTATTGAATCCAACATGAATTAGGGCAACTGGATTCTATATATTATGTGCTCCAAAGAAGCTTTTTATATACTATAGATTCAGCTAGTAATTTGAGGTCATAAACTTTGCCTTCACAGATCCATTGGGCCACAAATTAACTTAGCTTGGTTGAGTAAATTTGTGTGCTTTAACATCTTCAATTTGTATTGTAGTAATCTTTTTATTAGTTAATCTAGAATTAGAGTTTAGAATTCTTTTTATTTTCAAATAAATTCTGATATATGTTTTACTAATTTGATTTATTTGAATGTATTTTAGGATATTCTTAATCTAGATGAAAAGAGACAATCAAATTTGGATCTTGAAAAAAGAATTGTTGCTTCCCTCGTATTTTATTCTATTGTATTTTATATTCTTGGATCTGCAATCCTTATTTTATACTACTATCCATCATCAACATGGTCTCAATGCTTTTTATTGTTATTGCCGCTTATTATATTTCCATTTGGGTGAGTATTTTTCACATTTTATGTTTTTCAATTATTTTCTTTAGTATTGAAAGTTTTATTAATTTGCAAATTATTTCTAAATTTTAGCATATTTGGTTTAAAGAAATTGCTGCATTCATATTTTTTGGAACGTGTTGAACAGATGGGTAAGCAAATGATAAATTTTAAAGTATCTCTACTTATCATTTAAAGGAACTGAACCCTAAAAGCTTACCAATAATTAGTTTTTTTAACACTTGCAACAGTTTTACATTAAAAGTTTATGGATGTTACTTGTATATTGTATGATATGTATATTATTAATTTTAGACCGAGATCTAAAAGCTCAGCATAAAAAGAAAAGAAAATTAGTCAGTTAAATATTTAAATATTTTAGATATTCATTCTATGATTTCGGATTTCAAACATCTAAGTCTTTGATTTCAATCTTTATTCATTAGCTTGACGAAGTCATGGAAAAAGAAACTTACAAAAAGGCAAAAGAGATTCTCTCACGATATGATCCATTACGTTTTCATCAATTAGATTCACGAGTAAATTATTATTAACTTTATTAATACTGCAGTTCAGTTTTCTAATGAGCTTTTTATTTATATACATAAGTTGATTGATGTAGTCTTTCAGTTTGGAAGACCTGATTCTTTTTAATTCTCTTCTGTATCATACAATTTTTAGTGGACTATTCTGCTCTATATATCTCCATAGCTTGGAGTATAAGATCATTCTTTAAATATTCATAAAGGTTGGCAAATTAATTTAGTCTTGCTTAAATTTTTCAGCACAAGATTTCATCATCTAGGCCATCATTATCTGCAGAATCAGAAATCTCTAGACGATTGTCAGCTCCAGTTACCAATTCTATAAGACCTGTTGCTCCTCAAAACCCTGTACAATCTCTATCACCCTCAAATAATACAATGGCTAGACCACCATCGGGGCCTCCTCCTCACATTCTGAGACCTAACATGCCACCAGCATCAGTTCAAATGAGACCTCAGTTTTCAGGTGACTATTTACTTGAGTATTCTTCGTAAAATTTCATGTTATTGTAATTGGTTAGTCTGTAAATTAATTATGACTTCTAATAATAAAATGTAGACTAAAGTGTAAAATTCAAACAAAAAATCAAATTTAAGAACGGTCGAATTTGGAATTTAAATAGGAGTTTTAAAATGCTTTGTTTGGACATTTTGGAGGTAGCGATTTTCATTACATAAATATTCGTTCAACTAATTTGGTATCATTTTGATAGATTACAGACTGGGTTTTCCTTATTTACTGACTCCATATATTTTGTGTTCAGGTGTCATAAATCAGGTTGTACCCCGTTTACCGAGACCGATTCTTCCTCGTGAGCGCAGTGTGGTTGATCGAATGTTCGATGCTCTAGTGGGAGACGGTCCTGATAAGCGTTACGCTTTGATCTGCATGCGTTGTGCCTCTCATAATGGCATGTCACTGGCCGAGGAGTTCCCCTTTCTCTGTAAGTGTTTACTTTACTATGATTCTTTGTATTCGTATTGATTACATTTAATATGTAAACGCGCCTATTTCAATAAAGGCTTATTTCACGGCCTTCTGAAAAGTCCAGAAGGCTTCTCTGTACTCATAGAGAAAGAACATGGTGTTAGAGTTCTGTTTGGTAGTCATAAAGGCCGAAGATCTTCACCGACCCAGAATTATTCGCAGACTATTCCTTGATTCTATTTCTGCTGAATGTATTTTTATGTTTTTATTGCTTTTTGTTTAGCATTTCGCTGTTGCTACTGCGGTTTTGTGAATCCTCCGAGACGGCAACGCACTAGTGCTCCCATTGTGCCCTATATCGAGAACAGTTCCAGCTGTCCCCCGACTCCCGATACTATATCTGAGGCAGGCGAGAATGACAATGACAATGCTTCAAAGCCTGATGATAAAGCTGATGCAGAAGACACGAGCAAACTCACAATGGCACAGAAAGAATCCTTACTGGATGAATCTGACAATAAGAGTCTGGAGGATTGTCCAACACCTCCAGTTGAGCCTGATGCAGATCATCTACCAGTGTCGAGTGAGTTATGATGATTAATGTATGCTGTCGTTTTTTATTGACCGTTCAGAAATATTTATGTAAATAATAGTCACACGATCTTCCAGACCTCATGTTCAGATGTACAATGTGAAGGAAACGTATCACTACCAGGTTTAATGTGGCTATCAATGTACAGTGGAAAGCCGCTAATAGTCCTTCCTTTCCTCTCCAGGAGGCTTCTTAATGCATTCCTCCTGTTTTCCTATAACAAACTGTTAAGTACATATTATATGTTTGACATTCTCGTTGCCTGTGCTTTCACTTTTACATAACTGATGACCTCCAATCAAGATGAAACGGATAGTGTAGTTTTATGTGATAATAATAATTTTGCCCTTGTTTTAATCATGGTAGTGTTAGATTGGATTGTTGATCATATTGACTATTTCAGATTCAATTGAAGAGACTTCGGTTCTACAACCTCCCGAAACCGAATCTATATAAAGCAGAATTTCTATCCTCTAATCAACATCTCTTGTAAATCTGCTGGTCCATCGATTAATCGATAATCATGCAGAATTTCAAACCTCATGATTTGTAATATTATTTTCGAATTTTTTGATGGTGTCAAATAATTTGTGATTTGACTTTATTTTTTTAGTATAGCTATATGTAAATATACAGTATTTACCTATTATTTTCAGTATTAATCACTTTTAAGGTATATGCATGTAATATTGAGCAATCTCATGTATACATAAAGATAGGAAACAACTGCTAGAATGAATTTGCATGGAAAATAAAGATTATCTGCAGTCAGTAATCCCAATTTATAAGTCAAACAGTATTAACCGAAACTCGATAGTATTTCATATGATGTCTCTCTCGGCTTATTATATCTGTTCATCATTGTAAATTTAATCCGCCAAAGATTTTATTTTAACATTTCCGTTCGCTTACCTTAAGTGGTGCTATGATTTTACTTATTTTCTACTTTGTATAGTTTCATATTGAAATCAAGCGATTAAAATTCAATAGAAAGAAGGTTGGACTCATATATACACAAAAAAAATTGAAACATTATTTTATTTAACTATCTAGAAATAATTAATTTTATAATTCAGTTTTCAAATAATTTAATTTAAAAGGTGCTATAATTGATTTCGACATTAATATTGAGAAGATTGCATTTCCATTACCTATAATGTATTAATACTGTAATGAAAAATATTAAACTAGAGGTAATTATTATTGCAAAAAATAAATACTACCTGACTATAATGAATATGTAAATGTGGCTAAAAATAATAAAAAACCTAACTGAACTAATGTTTCTGTCTTTATTGTCAGTTATTAAATTGGTACCTACCTATAATAAAACATACAATATGGATATTATGATGTTTATAAACAAATTAAATTGTTATACTCAACATGTTCGATTTACTTTTGATAGACATATAAACTCAATACATTTTGTAAATAACTTAAAAGTATACATACTATATTAATTTGGGATAATGATTATGTAATTTTACTTTTAACATGAGCAAATGAATTTCTATACTGAATCATTATTTTCAATTCTATATATTGTAATTAATTATTTAATTTGATGTCATAAATGGTAATACACTTTTATGTAATATATCATTTTAACCTTTGTTCTGTATACTTTAAAGACAATTAAATATGGCGTCATTGCGTGTGCCGATTGTCTAGATTCCTTAGTCCAGATTTGATAATCATATTTAGTTCATTTCGCCAATGTAGTAGTGAATTTTATTAAGTTAGGTATAAATTAATTGAGTTTTAATAATAATAATTATAAGCAAGGCTAATTTATTGCAGAATGTCAAACGCATTTTGATACCTACTAATAATTGTTAGAATATCAGTTAAGTAAAATATTAGTATTGAATACAAGGTTGTTTTTTAATCAGTCACTATATTAATCTAATACGATTATTTAAACTTCTAATTGAGTCTAACATGCGTTGGTTAGGGAGGTGAGAAGTTGAGCAGGACATGGTCGGCATTCAAGACTTGTTGAAACGCTTGTCATCAGTTATGGTGGCTATATATTCTTACAGATGTCTATGTTTGGGTTGCAGTTTATAGCCATAGCGTACATACAATTCTTTTAATGTAATTTTGAGTTCGTCTTTAGTCTTCTTTGCTCATGAAACCCAACCAACTTTGGCTGCGTAATAGTAATCTGTTGATGATTATGCCTCTGAAGATAAGATTGGTGGAGGGCTGCTAATCTATGTGCTCGGAAAGTGCTTTAGAATATGCTAGCAGAAGGTACAAAGTTGTTTTTTCACCTAATATTTCTGATACGCTGTATTATGACTCTTTTAATTGTTATTACTATTAACATATATAGCCCTTGTAAAAAGTGACATACTTGATAATTACATGCCTGAGAGGAAGATTTAAGGTCCATCTACATGATGCAACTTTTACGTGCAACTTTACTTGCAGTAACTAATTATTTTTAAGTGATAAATAAAAAAGAAAATAACATCTGAACGATCTGATTGGACGTAAAGACTGAAATCCTTTGTTCAAAAGCGTATTTAAAAACAGTCGATAAAATTTATTTTTGTCCAATCAGATCGCTCAAAAAAGTAAAAAAACATCGTTAAAATCCATTCGGGTTGCAAAATTATTAAACCCTAAAGGCCCTAAATATATAAGTTCGCAAAATTTGCATAAATTTGTTTTAAAATTATAATTCATAATTTATTAATGTTTTTTAAGAAATCGGCATATAGGTTTCTGAATTTACAAACCAGTTTTTTATATTACAATTTCTCAAGTAATTTTATTTATATTATTTGACATTTGAAAATAGTACTGTACCTGTTCGTTTTTATATTAGCCTAATTTATTTATTAATTTTTATTATTATTCTTTATTGAAAATCTTGTAATTTGTCTTTTAGACATGATAAGGATAACAAACTAATACCTATTACATCAGGAACATTTATAAACTGAGTCAATATGGGATGGGGTCAATTTATTCTCTAAATTAACATGAAATTATTCTTTGATTTAGTGACATATATTAAATATGGTTTATTGTTTTATTCAGATTAAACTGATACATTATAGCATTGCTACTCAATTTTATATGGGTTGTAGAATTCATTTCCTAATTTGTTTATCTTTTTCTTGACTATGCCAATTATGAAAATGGCTAAATAAAGCTATCATTTTTTAATATTATTTGTTTGATAGCACATGACAACTGAGTCTGACAAGAATCCATTTGGAAATAAAATTATATGATATATAATCAATAGTAGTTGTTTATCTATCAAACCATAGTGAAAACAAATTATATGTGGTAATAAAAATGGATGAATAAATTGGAAACCTATTTATTTATGTGATTGGTTAATTTAGTTGTCTAAATTATCCTTACACAACAATTTAAAAACAGCAACCCATATTGACAAATGGGTCCATTCAGTTATAGACAGACATACTCAAATCTGATTGGTTTTTTTTATAACTTAATATAAACTTATATAAGTTCATTGTAAATCATTTACAGTTATTTACTTGCTGTAACTTGTGAAGTTTAAATGTGGCATAATGATTCATAGAATCTAAAATTGAATATCCATTTCATTATTTAAAAATACTGCATCAACATCAAGGCAATTAATATTAGGAATAAATAGTAAATATTCTATAAATGCAATTTGTAAAGAAAATATTCTGTTAATTTTTTTTCTTAGCCATAGGATAAGAACATTTTTATGCCACCTTTATACATTCCTATTAAAATTACATAATTTACCATCAATATCAGGATATATCAATCAATGAACCCCATTCAATCCCTTATTGACATTTTACAGATAAAGCTTTGTGTCCATGATACTTTCTATATTGTCATAGTCATGATGGGTTGAATAATTAAGCTTATACAGTGGAATCCGCTTATATCAAACTCGGATATATTGAATAATTTTGTTAGTCCTAAAACAGTTATATGTTAAAGTATATGAATAACTGTCGGATATATTGAAGTAGTATATTTCGAAACTCCGCTTATATCGAACATTTTTTGATATGTAAACATATAAAAAATATAAAAATAACTATTAAATTGATAGTCTTTGTCTAATTTAATAAACTTTAATATCCACGCTAGCATTATTGGCATGCGCCAAATCTATGCGCGTAGTTGCCTGACTAACTGTTTTCTTTAATTATGTAAATGCTGCTACAACTAATCCTTCACTCCTACAATAGTATATTTTGTATGTATACTTACTTAATACTTTTTTAAATCAGTGTTTACTTCTAAATAAACGGTTATTATACTTACATTTAATTATCTAATTTTAAACCCAATTTAGATTATCCATTTTTTGAAATAATGGGATATATCGAACATTTTAGAGCAGTCCCAGCAACTTCGATATAAGCAGATTCCACTGTATAGTCTTATATGTTACTGTTATAACCAGACTGAAAGAGTTATGTATTTGATATATTGCTCTGAAAAGTGTAACAACTCAATTCATCATATATAGTCATCAATAAATTATCATTTTTATTCCTAATAATAAAACAAATAATTTTACTGCTACTGTGTATCTCAAAAGTACACATTTCAGAATATAACTATAATTAAGGTTGAACAATACAAGGTTAGGATTTTAAATAATAAGTCAGTTCCTCTAATACTTACCTATATCCTTTGCTTGTAATATATTTTTATAAAAAATAATTCATCTCATCTCTCTATTTTAAGAGAGAGATTGATTTTGTAATAATCACAGTTTCTTGATTCTGTTATTCTATCATTTTGATTTTTAGATTTTTAATAAGAATCAATGTAAAAATTAGAAATGACTTCAAAAATAATCGAAATTCCATTGCGAGAGACTGATGAAGTTATTGAATTAGATACTGATCAACTACCTGATGGAGAAGAAGTCCTGAATATCCTGAATCAGGAGACAGCTCCATTACATGTTTGGGTCAGTATTGCACTGGAGTATTATAAACGAAGTTTATTTCCCGATTTTGAAAATATTCTGGAACAATCACGTGATGCTGCATCAGTCACCTATGCTGAATTTGAGAAAGATCAGATGCGAGCACTTGATCTCTTAGCCTCACACTATGTCCAGCAAGCCCACAAAGAGAAGAATAAAGAAAAAAGGCGCCAGTTATTTGCTCGAGCAACAATGCTGTTTACTACTGCGGATAGAATTACAATGTATGATCAAAATCACTTACTAGGAAGAGCTTTCTTTTTTTTACTAGAGGGTAAGTTTCATAAGAGTTTTAATTTTTAGACTATGATAATGATCTGTTATTTATAAAAGATACATGTTACATCTAGGATAGACTGTCTAGAATTTCTCTATCT
>JAYMFX010248227.1:0-16496 GCA_036784945.1 Monocelis spectator
ACAGTTAATGATGATCAGATATAGAACAGTCTCATTACCATGCTCAATTCCTCCGATATAAATATCGACGGGCATATCACGACACGCCAACCGTTTGTCGCATATCTCCGAATCATTATGGACATCCAAGTACCTCAAGAAATACCAGGACGAGTCAACAAATGTATCCATCGTATCGGTCTCTCTTTTAGCAGCCCCCGTACATCTGAAGTAATAATCAATCAGATCAGATCATCTTTAAGTATTACCATCATCTCTCAACCTGCAACGCCTGGTGGTCATACTTTGGACAGGTCGTGTTGATCCAGTCATGCGCATCCAATAGAGGGGATAATCCCTTACTGGACAGCTTGTCCAGTAAGGGAAGAGTCACTGGCAGGTCAGTCTCAGGTACGGGCACAATCTGAGAACAATGAATATGTCTCACATGAGATATTCTTATTTAATGTAGTGAGTGGTATTCAACTGCAAACATGGTGGCCATATGAACTTACCCCACAACTATCGCAATAAATGATTGGTATGGGTGTGCCCCAGTACCGCTGTCGAGAAATCAACCAATCACGGCGTAAACTACTGCTCGGATATCCACCACAGTTCGCCTCCTACATTCAGATGAGGAATATCGATAGTTACTACAGATTAACACAGATTCACTGACAAACAAACAAAAAATAAATTAAACAATTAATGCTTACGTACTTTTAAAAGCTTCAACGCAAGTTCAAACGATTGACTTTCGGTTAAACCATATAGCTGAAAATTTGAAAGGATTTTCTTTAAAAACTTTTCTAAATGAAAAAAAAAACGGATGATAGAGAAGTAAAGATTCTTGACGTACTTGAGATTCAGAGGCGATAGTTCCAGATCTATTTAACACCGACTGATAATCGAATCCGTTCTCTTCAGCGATCATGAGATCACATTCGCTGATTTCTGGGATGCCTGATAATGAATTAAAATGAAAACAATGTAACTTTCTGTTTTAAATGGCACTTTACGGTCAAATAATTTCATGAAAATAAAGGTAGAAGATATTTAATTCATTTATTTAAAGAATTCATAATGATTTTACCAATTTCAGCATCAAGACACTCCTGAAATTGATATTTGAGGTCGGGTCTGTAGACTATGGGGATGCGTCTCTTTGTTATCGGGTGCATCGCGACAACATTCAGGGGAGTCACTGGAAGAGGGTCATTCAACCTCGATTCGACACTAAGCTTACCATCTTCACTCCTCTTGACATAATGACTGGAGTAGAGAGAGCAGACGTCTTTCACAGTTGTGAATGAATCCTAAATGAATTCGTACAGGATGATATTGGCAGTTAGATTATGGTAGTCGGAGCAATTGAGTGAGTCAGTCTTCTTCACATTGTCATTGACACCACTATGAATTGAAGAGGAAGATTTAAAAACTCACCAGATGAGATGCGCACAGAAGGTTGTCTGAGTTGACAGCTATGTGAGAGATAGCGTCAAGATACACCAGAGCAGGGTGTCGAGAGAAAACAGAAATGCGATTCACCAACTCGACCATAGCACCGCTATCATCACAAAGCTAAAACCCAAACACAAAAGGAGATCTCAGGAGTAACTGTGGAGTAATTGGTTATTGAATTCTTTATCAACAGGGTGGACTACTAATAGTACTGGTAGTTCTAATATGAACACGAGCAAACAATGCCACTCACATAAACAGGAAAATCGATATATGTGCCGTCCAGTTCTCCAATCCACCCTCTCTGCGCCTGGATAACATTCCGCCATTGATTCCCATCTATTGCATCCAATCCTTCCAGCAGCGACTAAATAATGAAGATGATAATCAATAAGTCCTCTCCAAATGGTCAACATTATAATGAGAGACATCAAATATTTATACGAAGAATAGGAAAAATGCTTTATTTCTACTAAATTTAATCTATTAAAATGTTTTTTTTCCCCACCTTAGAATACGCGGAAGTTTTAAAATACCATTGCACTAACTGACGTTTTTCCGCTAATGCTCCAGATCTCCAAGAGCGTCCTTCTTCGTCAATCAACTCATCCGCCAATACAGTATTGTCAACGGGATCCCAGTTAACCTCCGCAGATTTTCTATAGGCCAGGCCGTGTTCTAGTAGACGCAGAAACAGCCACTGTGTCCATCTGTAGTATTTCGATGAGCAGGTAGCGATTTCACGGGACCAGTCGATGCTGAGACACATCTGGTCCTGCATTTGACTCTTCATATCGGCGATGTTACTAACAGTACCAAAAAACAGTACAAGAGTTACATCTAGGTACCTGCATATATCTACTTAAAATAAGAAAACAATAGAAATGTCCTTACTTTTCAGTCCACTGGTCGGGTTTTTGATTTCTCTCTATAGCAGCATTTTCAGCGGGCAAACCAAAGGCATCCCAACCCATCGGTTGAATGACATGTCGTCCTCTCAATCTTTGAAACCGAGACAATACATCACTCACTGTGTATACACGAAGATGACCCATGTGTAATTTACCGCTGGGATAAGGAAACATAGACAAAACATAGGCCTTCTGACCTGATGCACTCTGAAATGAAGTAATACTTAGTGAAAAATTAAACTTCCATTAAGTCAATAAGTATGTCTTTAATGAGGAGAATACTGTGGAACTGACTGAATGTTGCTCTAAGTCTAATTCCATAATTCGAGGAGCCCAGTATTTATCGATTGCATGTCTGTGGTTGTGACTCAGTTTGGGCTAAAATTAAATCCATTGATATACATAGTGTACCTTTCAATAGAGCTGATTTATAATGAGAAATGTCTGGCATACATCATGTTATTTATCAGCATATTGTTGAGTTACAGTTGAATAAGCAAAACTATTCAGAAAACTGAGGCCTATTTAAGTAACAATAAATTGAATTCTTTAAAAAATGAAAGGATTAAATATTCTTTACCCATTTTTCACCAACTTTCCAAACAGAGTAAGAAAGACGCTTTTGTAGGATTATAGAAAGCCGAGTAGCCAGGCCAACCTTATTGCTTATTAAATTATTCTAAAATTCAATAATTAATAATGATATTCATTAAATCCCCATATATATGATCATTGTAAAAACTGTGAAATGGAAATTATTAGCAATACTAAGAGACCAGAAACTCTAACAAATCAAAAATGGAGTTATTGATAATTTAGTGATTATTCTAGAAAATTAGTTAATTTTGTAATTAATAACAAGAAAGATAATTTCAATCTTTTATATATTTTAGATGAAAGAAATATTCACTAATGTGAAACAAAAAGTACAAAAATCTCTATATTAAAAAATTTCCTAAATGCAAAAGAATCATTCAAATGAATGATATAGAAGAAGTATAAGCATAGCTATTCTCCAATATTCTCTTCATCACAACTACCATGTAGAATTTTAGCTATCTCCAACCATTCCACAGCACATAATACTTTATCCTTTGCTGCAGATGGTACATCAGATAAGTTCCAATGATAAAATGATTTAAAAGTATTCTCAATAAAAATAGGATTAAATTCTTCTTCAGATGATTCAACTTTATTTTGTTTCACTATATAGCCACAATAGCCTTGAGGTATGTCAATAGATATCCCTTTAATTGGCCGTCCTCTGAATGAAACAACAGAACAGTCTATATTTTCAGCTTGCACTTTTGATAAAGGAGTCTTTACATTTAAAATTTCAGTTTTGATGGATTCTTTTCTAAAAATGAAAATATATTATGAAAAGTGAAAAATTTTGTATAAGCTAGACTTTTTACATTTCATCTGTTTAACATAATGAGATTAAAATAAAATAAAATTTGTGAAAACTAATTAAATGCCCAATTAAATAAGAAATATCTAATACATTTTTTATTGACTATCCTACATAAAAAATTGAATAAAGTGATTATTAATATTAAAAATATAAGCAAAAACAGATTCCAAAAATTATAACATTATGTAGTCTCCTAATATATTCTCTCAGATTTTAGGATGGAAAAATTAACAAATTATTGCCATTTTTAAAATTTCAAATAATGATTATCTGGATGGAGTAATAAATCAATTTGAAATAATTAACTTAATTGGTATGAATATTGCACATGTTGATATTGATGTTTTTAAGAACATACATATAATATAACACAAATGTGTTATAAAGTCTACTATACCTTAAACATGGATTTAAGTAACTATCAGGGTCAATTTTTATTCCGTCGGCATCAATATTAAAAGGAAGAAAATTGATCTCTTCCATATTAAACGATTTTTAAGATTTCAATGTTTTTAAAAAAATTATTGAAAAATTCAAAGTAAGCGCAACACAAAATCTTTGATATACATATCATTTAAAGAAGAATATGGTAATTTGTTATGTAGCATAACATAGAATGTTTTTAACAAATTAATTAAAACTGAAATAACTGTTTTGTTGACTTATCAATTTCTTTCGCAAAGCTAGTTTTCTCTTAATAAAGATGTAAACCAAAACTATGTAGCTTAAACCCAATCATTTAGCAGAGTATAGCCTTGATTTGAGTGTGTCGAAATTAATAACCTGCAGTCTCTCCAACGAGGTGAAAGTTTAAAACATCATTTTTTGCTTTATTAGACCAACATGTCAGCGTTTAGGAAAAAACACGTTTCCATTTTCAATATTAACCCAAATTTAGCTTATTAATCAAAACAGGCTATAGATGTAGTATAGGTGAAGACATAATCATCTTTATTTCAATAAATAAGCAACAATACATACCAACAAAATATAATTATAAATAAATTTTGTAAAATATAAGTTTCACTATCAATACACATACATATGCCACAATACCAGTTATTTAAAAATTCGATTCATGACGAAAATATTATCATAATTGCCAAGATATTGACTAATATTAACAAATTGGCATATACACAATACGTAGTTAAACAGGTCCACAATAAGGTCACATCATTTGCAAAGTAAGGTCGCAAAAAGGCAAACTTTTTCTATATTTTAGAAAGTAGAACAAATTATGACATTGTTTTAGCAATACTTAACAGACTAGTTAAAAAAATAAATATATATAAAGAAGAATAAGGTTCAAATATTATCAAAATAAAAAGAACACAAAATAACTGAAAAAGTAAATAAAAAAAAAATTATGAACTGATTCGCAATTGATTAAATTAAACTGAAACATTATTATAGCTTATAAGTACATTCATTAGTTATGAGTAGTATATCATTTTAACTATTTGTTTTAAATTTATTTCTAGTAATTTCATTAATTCTTGAAAGCATAATATGTACTTTGAGATAAGTAAAATATAAGAATAGAAAATTTAATGCTGTGAATAGTAGACTAAACCAATAAATGATTGATGAAATTAGCTAAAATGAGTGGTTTATATTGCATTTAAAAATAGAGCAAACAATAAGTCATAGAGTAATCGAGCAGGATCTCAATGGTCTTTCCTAGAACAGATAATGAATTATTCTATTACATGAAAATGAAGGACATGAATATTATATCCATTAATTTTCATAAACATGTTTTCAAAATTACAGATTTTTCTACATTTTTAGGTCAATATCACTGAATGATTTCTCAGTCTTCCGTTCTAGAAAAGGTGATTAGATAAAAGCCGATTATGCTACGAACAAAAATGATTTCGAATAAACTATTGACATAAACATTAAATAAAAAAATGATTATTAAATATAAATTTTAATAGTATGCAAATATTAAAAGAATCATTTGTTAGTTCTGATATGACGAAAAGTATTTTCATAAGGAGGGAAATTATCTTATTAATAAATGACCAGATATTGAATGTCTCAATATTATGCATTAATTAATTCTGTAGTTTTCAAGATGAATGTATTCACATTTAATTATATTGCACATTTGTTTGTAAATATTAATCCTTCATTATCAGAGAAATAGGCTGGTGAATGACTTATCGACCATAGTTTTACAATAAACCTTCTGAATTATCAACATGACCGACTAAACAGTCATTGACATGAGAATCTAGAGCACAATAGTATTATCATATGTACACAGAGGACCAACAAATTCACCCATATTTCTCCTATTAAATGACTTTGATAGAATCGATTATTATCAAGATGGAGAACTCATAATAATGTATGGAAGTATGAAATAGTTTGGGTTAAAATGTGTTTACCAATTGAGATATTTATTGCATTTGTAGTTGAGATGAATCTTTTGAAGAAGAAAATCGTGAGAGAGAATGGAGTTGAAGTATTTTCTCACCAGTCTAGTTAACTAAAATAAAAATAGAAACTAACTTTTGTAACCTAATATATCAATCAATTATTGAATACACCTACATATCTATAGATAGACACGAGGCTGTAATTATGATACGATAACATTTTTATTAACTGTCCCTGGATGGTTAGGGTTTTATAGGCAATTCTAGAAGTCATAATATAGTAATGATGATGATGGAAATCAGGATATTGATAATCACATGCATCAACTCATATTATCAATCAGATAAGAGACACTGATTGTAATAAACCTTACATGGTTGCTAACTAACCCCGCTTCAATTAAAGGAATTCATCCGAACGCGGACATCGGACTGAGCGAGACATTGGAATTATGTATAAATGAAATAGATAAATACATTGAGAATGCTACCAGAATGGTGGCTTACAGTATTAGCTGTGATAATAAATCAATACCAATCGATTCATTCAACTACAAAGACTAAAGCAGATTTATGACACAAGTATTCATCTCCATGCAAACTTTATTCATAGAATTACATATATCTAGGATTGTAAACTAATAATCACATGTCTAAGGGCGCATTGACATAAACTAAAATTTAATAAATCAATCAACCAGAAAATGAATGGAATGAAAATTTCAAACTCTTATCAAGTCTATCAAGGAGAACATTAATTTAAGCTAACTGAGTTTCGAACCCGGGACCATTCTCTGAATTATTATAGAGGTGGTCAAGTCAAGCCGAGTCAAGGTGTTTAAAAATGATTTGAAAATAATATTTGAAACTTGCACAGATCAATATTATAATGCCACATTATCCGGGTACAAATATAATCATTAATAACTTTAGCATAGTAATTAACAAAACATTCAAATTACTCGAATATGAGAAATAGATAGTCCAATAACTCGGTTCCATGTTACCGTGTAGACACACGAATTAATTTGAATCTAATTCTCAGATGCTTTTAAAAAATGCAACACAATGCAAATATTGCAAAATGTTTTAATGATTATGACAAAGTGCACAAGCAATTTGTCATAATCAGTAATCAGCCAAACAAAATTAGTGTTTAATTGCTAACAATGTAGCAGGTATTGTTAGCAAGTACATACAGCGACAGACATTATTTCACAAGTAGTTCGTTTGTTCCATTGTTTTTAGATTTATTGTAGAAGATAGGGCAATATGAAAGTGCAGTTTATAAGAGATTATTCTGTTAGAAACTTTTTACATACCTATGCATATTTGAAAAATTTGGATGCCTGGCGTTTGTAGGGGAATCTTTAGAGGAAGTTCTAATAGGAGGAGGCGGAGGCATGTCTTCTTCAGAATTGCTCTCCAAGTTTTGAGACCTTCGACCTGAATGATTCAATTCTTCACAGGGTTGGATGTCAACCACTTGCATTGGCAAGTCAAGATTAGAGTGCAAATCACCGCACTTCGAACGCATCTGGTCAGTCACCGACATGCCCTGAAAAAATTTCATATTTTAGCTTTCCCTTTTTAATAATAAGTACAGTAGGCAGTTTCAGCATCATTCATTAATAAAAAATCTCAAAGGACTCACTGAAGAACTATTCACATCTGATCTTCCAATGTGTCCAACATGACGAAAATCCATAGGCACTCCAATCGCACGCCTATCAAGCTTACTTGTTTTCTAGAAAGATGCAATGACAATTAAGAAATACTATAAACATTGAGATGGGGTCTTTAACAAGGGTCAAACATCATAAAGGCTTGCCACAGGATAAAGCTATCCTGTGGCTTAGGGTGGACTCAATGAAAAAGATGCCTCTATGGTTTTGCTGCCTTATAGTGCACTTAGGCGTCATAATAATTCTAGAAGTCATAATATAATAATGATGATGATGGAAATCAGGATATTGATTATACATAAAGCATAGTAATAAATTTAATAAATCAATCAACCAGAAAATGAATGGAATGGTGTTTGCGAAGGCGGAGGCATATCACTAAACATATCATTACAAATCTATTTCCAAAATAATTGATAGAAATATGGGGCTGCTATCAAAAAATGTCACATCTGTTATGAAGGCATATTAAAATAACCACTGAATTATATGTATAAATATGGAGCTTACCTGGGGAGTGTGTGTGGGTATGCAGCAAGTCATTGAGAGCATTCTTCTGAATCCATTCATTTGATTCTCTGGAGAAAATAAATAATTGTTTGATAAACATTTTGAAGAAAAGGGTATTTTAAAAACATTGATGTAAAAAATTATAATAATAAATTTTATTTAGGGAGATAAATTCCAATACAGAAAAGTTTAAAAATATAAGTAGATGATGTATATAAAGTTTTCTCCCAATGAGCTTTAAAAGCTTTCAAGCTTCAAAGTATATTGTATTTTGTAAAAATAATGATTATAAATCTTGAAGTTAAAGTTTCCATATATTACTCTCTTTGGGTATAAAGTAATGAAGAAGACTAAAAATTATTGATGGTGTTAAAAACATTAGTACAATTTTGGTGATGCATACAATTTATTGTATAATAGACTCACATATAACTATAAGCCTTATGAAATTTCAATGAAAATGTGGAGGTATTGACTTATAATAATCAAGAAAACAAGAGTTAAAGCTTATTAAAGAATGTGTATTATTTTCCCAACCTAAAAACATAGTTAGGAAAAAAATAAAATACACTTAATTTTGTCATATTTAAGAATTAGGGAGAACTCCAATGTAGGTAATATTATATATACACATAATGCATGTACTATTGATTAATCTATAATTATAATTGTTTGACATTCAAATATTTAAACATAACTTTTTTGCATAATCTCTCCTTATGGGATCATCTTAATTCTTAGATTATGCATTAAATTTAAATGTACTTTAAGGAAATTATATATTTTGTAGTTTCTTAAATTAACAGCTAGCTAATGTTATGAACTATCTATAAAGTATGTAAAAGCAACTTTATTAACAAAAGTTACAAACCTTTATTACATATTGACTTGATCTGGGTCTGGGTATCAGACCCATATTTAACTTTTAACATGTTCAACATTTAAAATATTTAGACAATACAGGTTTAATTGGTGTACTAAAAAAATTTCAATAACATATAGAAGTATCTTCTATTACATCTAAAAAATTCTAATTTTTATTTACTAATATATTTGTAATGCCATGAAATGTTAATTAGTTTTCATTTCATTTTTTAAACCAATGATAGTTTGCATTAAATTATTAATTTAATGCAAACTGTATAAATAAATAAATAAATAAGTTGTCATATTGAAAAAAAACAGAATTAGTCCTTTTAAAATATACGATGTCACTAACAAAATATTTTTTACTTACACAATTTTTACCAAAATAAAATTTTAACCCCCAGCAAATAACCCGCTAATCTGCTAGTTTATACTGAGTAAAACAAGAGTGCGAATCTAATAATCTCATTTTTTAAACCAATGACCATAGCCAATATGACAGTTTGCATTTAATTAATAATTTAATGCAAACTGTATAAATTTTACCAGATTCACCATCCTTTGGAATACTGAAACAGGCTCCTGGTCTATTGTAACATAAGAGAATTTTTTAACTTTTGTATATTTTGTACATATAGGATAGACGATAGGACAATACAACTACCCATGAAAAGGATTCTATTTGTGATTGTGAGTCATTATAGAAATACAATCGAGGACTACGTTATCGATACCAAATATAAACCGTAGTTGTCATAGTCCATATAGCTATTCGATGAATTAAATTTTGATGCTGAGACATAATATAACCCCTTTTGATCCCTAAATAAAAGTGTTGAGGATTTGTTTATCATATCAAACTAAAATATTGATATCGCTGTTGGTATTAAAAAGAGCATCGTTTCTGTTCTAATTCATTTATTTATTAAAGACTTATTTAAAGTCTTATTTAAAGGCTGAATGAAAAATGAATATAGATTATAAGTTTTAAAACACATTTCATATTTCAGTATAGGATATATTTTTCCTTTGATAAAGTCTTTAATTATTGATAACTATAGTGATTAGAAAAACGGCTATATAATATGTCGTGTTGCAATTAATCTTTCCTGCATCAAATATCATTTTGAATGGAATTTATGTTCATTTTATTATAATTTAAGATTTCTTTGGTTGTTTCAATCAAATTTGATACTTTAATAATATCTTCCTATATATAGAATAACTTTTTAGGTAGGTATGTAGGTAGGAAAAAAACCTGCCTATAAAAAATGGACATTTAATATGCCATCTAAAAACGTATTTATGTTGGTATAATCATGCACTTGTGTATTGCCTTTTTATTTTACATTAGGAGTGTTAACTAGTTGAAAGTAGGTATAGGTATCGTTTGTCTCATACCTAAATATCGTTGATATGGCGACTATAAAATTTTGATTATAGTTGAAGTTTATCTAATTTATCCATAATGAAATATGTTTATACTTAATTTATCTTAAAATGCAAATAATAAATGATTACAAACACCCATATCTCGTCTTTGTTAATTTAGATCAAGGATGAGAATAAAAGTATCAGATAATAGGTAGATATAGACTGTCTATAGGCATGTTATAAAATGCTAACAATATAAATAGTTATTTCTAATTAGGGACTTACTCAGTTACGGAATCCGGAAATAAAGGGCGGGACATTTAAAACTGATTTCAAGGCCAAATACCGATTTAAATAATGATAACTCAAAATATATTACCTACTGTATAAAAGTCTCACCATGCATTCTAAATAAGTGTATAATATGTCTCTTCTAAACATTGACTGAAACTACATTATTTTAGCTAATATATACCTACAAGTAAAATGTAATAATCGAAAATTGAGAGAAATTATACAAATACAGTCGTAGTCTTTATAGACATAATATTCTTGATAATTATAAGTTTATCATTCTTTGTTTTACAAATATCAAAACTATAAATGGAAGAATAATTTTGTTTTTTTCGGATCCCATGTGATCCAATATGTCTAGTTAGGTATATTACAGTGTTTCTGTTTGCTGAAATGGAGAGGAATAATTTCTAATTAATTGACATTAATGCCAGTATGACACGCTGAAAACAAATGAATGGTCTGTTAATTGATGAGTGATGAGATAACAATGCATGGAGTAGAATTAACCAACAACACTTATTCCTTACAAAACACAAAAACACATTGTATAATGCACTGCATCTATCACGGCCAATACCTGATCCCACATAGAATTACCTAACCAATAAATAGGTCGATATTCCACACCACTGTGGGATAATCAACTTTACGTTCAATCAGTCGTCATGGTGACGTACATCTCCTTTAGATACCGAGACTGTTTAAGAGAACAACTATTTTCATTATTCTAGAATATAAAATCACTTAATAATAAGGATTATCTCTCACTTTACAAAATAAATTGGGAATTAAAGTGAGTTATTATTAGTAAATATAGTATTTAAACAATTTAAACAATTTCTTCATAAAACTAAAGCTTGAATTGTAAAAACAGTAGTTTATTACAAGAAGTTTATAATATGGTCTTTACCCTTATGAGAGATTAAAATTTAATGTCTTGGTCTTATCAATTTATAAATAATTAAGAAATAAAAATAAATATTTTAATTTCTACAACTGCTCTTTCTTACCTGGTTTGTTAATTCTGATTCAAATAATTTCATGAAAAAAGTTTCTGTATAATCTTTTTATAGATATACATAGGTAAAAGTACTAATTTATATCCAAATATTCAAATAATTCTCAATGTATAAAACTTGACAAAAGATCGAAGTTTTATACATCCTTTTAGTCAAAGAAATATTAAAATCACTTTTTAACGACAATTATTTAAGCAAACGGATAGATTAGAAAAATTGAATTTTTGTCCGCAAATTATTATTGAAATGTGATAATTCAAATTTAAAAATCGTTCAAAATAAACAACTACAGACTATTGGTATTTAAATTTTTAAAAAATTAGCGAAAATGCTGCCTTATACGAGAGTAACATTATAAGACAACAAACCAATATTTCCACCGACACGGACTACCATCGACATAGATTATCACCGACATAGATTATCACCGACACAGATTATCATCGACAGACCAAAATCGGATTACCACCGACACGTACTTCAACCGATGGCAGTGTCTGGATTTCAGCCGACACTCATTTTTCAGAGAGTGGATTTGCACCGACATGTATTTCAATCGACAAAATAAATTTCGCAAGTACGCTGTCTGCCAAAATTTACTTTGTCGATTGAAATACGTGTCGGTGCAAATCCACTCTTTGACAAATGAGTGTCGGCTGAATTCCAGTCACTGCCAAGAGAATGTCGGCTGAAGTACACCTGACAGCCAAATAAAAAGTTATCTGTGTCGATTGGTTTTTGTGTCGGTGGTAATCCGTGTCGATGTAAGTACACTATTCGCCACATTTTGTTATTAAAATTAACCTAACGTATTTCAATTGTCGGTTGAATTACGTGTCGGTGGAATTACACCCTCCCCTTTATTTAAAGCACGTATTGCAATGTTTTGTATAGATCTGAATTGTTTTGTGAGTGATGTCTCAGCAAGGAAATCCTCAGATGACGCAATACCCTTCGACGGGACAGCAGCCAGGACAACCTCCAATGGGTCAATATCCAGGACAACCTCCAATGGGGCAGCAGCCAGGACAACCTCCAATGGGTCAATATCAAGGACAACCTCCAATGGGGCAACAGCCAGGACAACCTCCAATGGGTCAATATCCAGGACAACCTCCAATGGGTCAATATCAAGGACAACCTCCGATGGGTCAATATCAAGGACAACCTCCGATGGGTTATCCTCCAGGTGTTCAGCAGCCCCCCAACCATGAAGGTATTCAGCAGCACCATCTAATTCAACAGGTCATCTATATTTCAATGAATATTGTCAGAGATTCAATCGGGTCTTTGACAGCGTAGGATGTTTTAACAATGAATCCATTTTTTAGTTTTACCCATTAGTTTAATAACCATAAGAAGTGAAACCCAGATTTCCAATCCAATATTCACATTTAGAGACACATCTTGTTGAGTTATGAAATCAACACTATAACTATTTCTATAGTTATGTAAATAAAACAAAATCTCCCATGATACAGAAACAATAGCTGTGTGGGTGGATTGAAGGGATAAAATGTTATCCACAGTAATAGATGTGGATAAGATGATAGATAAAAGCTTTTCATTCTTATTGTCTTTGTCTCATTTTGTGGATGCATCTATACGCAGGTAATGGTTTCAATAGATTTCCTGTGAGCCATGCACTGCAAAATTTACAATACCTCATAAAAGTTTTGATTATAAATTTCAGATTGAGATCGATATATTAACACTTCTCTGCGACTCATAATAATAAGACCGTCCTCATATATAATGATGCTTTAAAACTTTAAACTTTGCTTTGATGATAAAACGGAAACATAAAATAATTGAAATATTCATCAAAGCAGATTTACAAATCTATTTATTAGATCTGTCAAAATATTTTAACATAAATTAAGCAGAAATAAACATATCACAAAATATACACAAACCTAGTAAGCTCTACACAAACCTAGTAAGCTCTACACAAACCTAGTAAACTATGCACACACCTAGTAAACATTTAGAGACGCCTCCTTTGTCATGAGGATTTAATGTCACGAGGATAGCTTTGGATCGAGTATATGATGGCACTTTGGATCGAGGTAGCTTTGGTACGAACTTGCTTTGCCTCGAGGATTTTTATTTGAAATTTGTGTATTAGGTAGTCAAACACTGGATTAATTTATTATCCAGAAACTAGCTGATTAAACTCACAAAAGAAGCATAATAAATTAGCGCGCAGTGCTTGTTCGCTGCGCCAATAAAATCCTCGAGGCAAAGCTAGTTCGTACCAAAGCTACATACCTCGATCCAAAGGTATCCTCGTGCCATTGCATGCTCTAGTCAAAGCTATCCTCGTGACATTAAATCCTCCATGACAAAGCTGCGTCCCAACATTTATACTGCTTCACGATACCATTTCATAGTGTGGATGCCAGTACCGACTACATCTCAGAGTGGTCTGCCACCGGGATTAATTTATTTGACCATGGTGGATCAACTTCTCGTCAAGCAGAAGGTGGAGATGTTTGAAAGTAAGTTCATATAATTAAAGTCATATTGGTCTTTTCATCAACCAAGATTTATGTAAGAAAAAGTGCAGAAAGTAAGTAAGTAAGTAAGTAAGTAAGTAAGAAAGACAGCAACAACAAAAAGTTTGATATTTGATTAAGAAGATGTCGGAAAGATGTTTGTCTGAGTGGAGGACACAACCTCTGAGGACTGAACACCAAATACATAGTTGAAGGGAAAAGATAGCGACTGATAAAAAAATTAAATTTCAACTGATTTTATTCCTTTGTTCAGTATAGAGACCCAGATTGGTTAGCACTCGTGAAATCTTGAAGAATGTCAACTAATGTTCAACAGTTTGACAAATTATATTCAAGGCAATTTAAATAATATCCATCCATTTAAATCGACGTTTTATTTATTTAAGTTTGTCCTAGTTCACAGATTTTACAGATTTTAGTAGGATTTTCGAATTTATCTTTTTGAAATTTCAGTGTTGACAGGTTGGGAACAGAAAAATAAATACGTCGTGAAAAATTCCCTCGGTCAAACTATCTTCAAATGCAAAGAGAGTATGTTTAAATATTTCTCTTTACATACGGGGTTGAAAAAAAAAGAGTCTCGCTGATATGATGAATTTGAATATCTATTGTGGTGCGTTTCTGAAATGATGAATTTGAATATCTATTGTGGTGCGTTTCTGAAATGATGAATTTGAATATCTATTGTGGTGCGTTTCTGATATGATGAATTTGAATATCTATTGTGGCGCATTTCTGATATGATGAATTTGAATATCTATTGTGGCGCATTGCTGATAGGATGAATTTGAATATCTATTGTGGTGCATTTCTGATATGATGAATTTGAATATCTATTGTGGTGCATTTCTGATATGATGAATTTGAATATCTATTGTGGTGCATTGCTGACATCATGAATTTGAATATCTATTGTGGTACATTTCTGATATGATGAATTTGAATATCTATTGTGGTGTATTGCTGATGTGATGAATTTGAATATCTATTGTGGTACATTTCTGATATGATGAATTTGAATATCTATTGTGGTGGCGCATTGCTGATAGGATGAATTTGAATATCTATTGTGGTGCATTTCTGATATGATGAATTTGAATATCTATTGTGGTGCATTTCTGATATGATGAATTTGAATATCTATTGTGGTGCATTGCTGGATTTTGGACAAAAAACGCCGCTTTTTAAGGTTCAACCTATAGAATAATTTTCTATTTGTATCGTATCGAATTTAAACAATGTTGTCTAATTTCAATTTGAAAACAAACATTTACTACAAAGGTTCCGACGGCTGCATGCGCCAATGTTGCGGACCCCAGCGCCCGTTTGAAATGAAGGTTGAAGACAACACGGACCAGCAAGTGATCCTAATCAGACGCAAGTACAAGTGTATGTGCTATGGGCAGTGCTTCAGTTGCAGCAGCTGTTGCCAAGATGTGGTCGAGGTAGAGGCTCCACCGGGGAACTTTGTGGGCTATGTGCGACAAGATTATGGTGGCTGTGAAGTGCGCTATAACATTGAGGATGTCAATATGGAAACCATCTTGAAGATTATAGGACCCGGCTACTTTCATTGCTATTGTCCGGGCGATGACATACCGTTCAATGTAAGAGTTCTCGCTTGAAAATATTCTTCTTTCATTATTTACCATGCACTGGTATCGTTCACTACGACAGTTAGTCCATTACATTTAAGCTGAGTATTAAATGATTCTTTTATCATTCTATAGAAATTTCATTGCTAATTCATACAGATTGTGAGTGCCGACGGATCAACAAATGTTGGGAAGATCACGAAGCAATGGGGCAATCTATTCAAAGAGTGGTTGACAGATGCCGACAATTTTGGAATCACTTTCCCAATGGATTTGGATGCAAGAATTAAGTCGGTTCTGTTGGGAGCGGTTTTCTTGATTGTAAGTGAAAATGTCAAGTTTATTTCCTAACAGCGTATGAGGAGCTATTGAGAACAACATTCTAGCTGTTTATAGCGTGTGAATTGTTTAATTTGTTTATATATCATTAACTAAAAACGCCAACTTCTCCAACTCAGCCTATATATATTGT
>JAYMFX010248227.1:24564-34839 GCA_036784945.1 Monocelis spectator
TCAATACTACTCAATACTACTCAATACTACTCAATACTACTCATAACTACTCAATACACTTAATACTACTCATTACTACTCAATACTACTCAATACTACTCAATACTACTCAATACTACTCTATACTACTCATTACTACTCAATACTACTCAATACTACACAATACTACTCAATACTACTCAATACTACACAATACTACTCAATACTACTCTATACTACTCATTACTACTCAATACACTTAATATAGTGATTGTCGCTCTTATTAGTGGTCACATATTTTTACTCTTTATATGCAAACTAAAGTAAATCTTTTCTATTGTTTTATCACGAGCACTTGTTAATGGCCGCGCTTATACATTCTCCACACAGCGCACAGAGAACTGAAATTTGGATTTTCCAAATAGTACTTCAATCCAATCAAATTTTGTTACCAAATGGTCAATATCTTTAGGTCAATATGGGTCATTTTTATCAAATTACAAATTATCCAATAAGTATAAATGGAAATTGTAATTATTGATGGGATAATGTCATTTCTTAAAGTGAATAGAGTTTGTAAAATGAAACTCAAATTAATGATAAAAATTAAACAATTTCGTAATGATTCGATTTTATTGAGTCATTTAGATATTTCACGGCAGTATTATCTCTCTGGATTGAATGGCATCTGCAAATCAATAATCTGAATGAATTAACCCGAGTTACAGTCAATAATCATAAAATTATGGGTTGGTAGCCGACACAATATTTACATTCTGATAAAATTATGGTCACAATCACAAAAGAATCGACCTCTTATCACAATTGATTGTTGAATTAAGGGACAATTGGTGTCCACATATTGTCTGTATAGAAGCTACATGTATTCCTCAAACTCCTAAATCCTAGCTAATATTATCCAGTAATCTCATTGATCATAATTATCATATTTGTATGTAGCCTATACATTTAATTCGTTATAAAAGAATAATCCTAATTGCTCTAAAATATGGGTTGTTTACTGAAAATTTAGCCTTTATCTTCTCATTTGCTTGGATTTGCTCGCTGATCGTATTGACCAATCAGCGATGATGTCTAAAAATAGACATCTAAATATAGTTGTGTGCAGGAAAGCGGAGTTTATTGTACATGCCATAAATTATATTTCAAATTTGTTTAATACCGATATATTCACTCTGAGAATATTATGAATTTTGTGATTCTGTTATCGGTTGCATAGGTATAGTTTCGGAATGCAATTCAGATACGATTCAGTAGTCATAAATTAAATTTCCATCTAATCTGTCTATATATGATATTTATAGATATATATCTCTACCGACCCATATGTACTATATACATAGATATATGCCTACCCTTCACAAGCAGAATTATCTACATTAGTGTTTCCACTGTTCCACATTTAAATGTCAAATAAAAACCCCACATCTCTGCATAAACTCTAATGACTATATGAAGATGGGGTGCTGTTATTTATATTCTTCAACAACTATTTTTAGATTATTTCATACAGCATATCATTGTATAGGGGTACTTAATTTCTTTATAATAAACAGTATAATGTTAGTTGAGAGACATATACATAACTGTGAAAACTGTTCTTTCTCCCTCATATTTTACTGAAAATGTCAAGCTAAATGAACAGACAAGACTATTAAGCATCATGCTATCATGGTAATCTACCACCACTCCATACAACTAACTCTATATTACACATTTGTTGCCAAAGAGACTTTGACAAATGGTGTTTGTTCATTTAGAGATATGATGCCTTATATGGCAATATCCTGAAACACAATTTCACAATTATAGAATTTCATAGAAGTGGGAGTTAAATTCCATTTTCCATTTTCCATTCTTTTCCATTTTGTTATCTCTATCTATCCTTGATAATTTCTATGTACTTAAGTAAGAAAATTATGCAATTATATTGTTGCTGATTGTCAAAATGGGAGATAACCATATACTCGCAGTCTAAACTAAATTTAAAGATTAAGAATTCCTAATTGAGTGATTCCTGTATTCTGAGAGCCAATCAAATTATGGATCCTTGCGGTAAGAGAACAGGTAATCCGTGTTATCGATTATCTCATTTCAATGTGCACAGAGAGACTCTCTAAACGTCAAAGTTTACAGTTTTGATTATTAGTTTATGTTTATGATATTTTGATTAGTGATACTTATAGTTTTGAAAATCAATGAGCCCATGATAATTCATCTTTTTCCTTGTGAATTTAATGCTTAAAGACAGTACAAATTAGCTGATTTATCTTTCTTGCCCATCAGCATACTTCTTGTCCAATCTGGAATATTTATCAGAGCTGAATTCAGTTCATGTTTTAAGGATGACACACTTATAAATTCGAATTTCCCATCAAGTTATATAAACATATCAAAATATCATTGTATCAAAATGCGTCATTTGTAACAGACTCAGCAAAACATTGGTGCTTTAAAAATGCCCATCAGTTTGTAAATGTTCATCATAAATGTTCAAGCAATTTCAATTTTTAAATCCTGAAACATCACCATTTGATAAGCCATTTGATGATATTCATTGGTAAAAACTTTCCAATAGTCTTTCTCTTGTTTAAATAGGTCATTAAAATATTTGAATAGTTTTGCGAATATTAGAAATTTAAATAATTACGAAATCTTTGTCTAACCAAAATAACAACTAAATCTAATGGGAATTTTACCTGATGATCTAAAATAACAATTCAAAATCTATTCAAATCTATAACAAAAGGTGAGGTAAAAGATCGAAATTTACTTAAATTTCAAATCACAAGGGTGTGTAGAAGATAATCTGGATTTACGATAAAAGTTTTAATTGATACGGAGGAGTAGATTGCAAAGAACATCACCATTCAATAAATATTCAAAGTATTCGATAAGGAGTCAAGCCAAACTTATTTTATTTATTTATTTATTAAATATTCAAATCTTACGACCTTCTCCTAAGAACCTATGGAAACTCATCCACAATGTAACTTAAACAAACTAATTAACTTGATTAACAGCTCTTTCAGTGCACAAAATTACGATTATATGATCTCTTCTTCTTCTTCCTTCGACCATTATTCCTTCCATATGCTTGAGGTCTTCAATCTCCACAGATTACTGTTCTCTGAGTCCCGCCCCTCGACATATTATCTCCATCCTTTTCATATCCTTTTCTTCCAGGGGCCACCGTATATCCAGGGCATTCTTAAAAAAGTATCTCTGTAATATTTAATTATCATTTATGGTAGAAAGAATTTAATAGATTTTTTCCCTGATGGCATTTACATTGCATAATAAATTAGCCACGAGGTTAATTGAAATGTCACATTAACAGGGAGAGATTTCCCAGAGATTCACTGAGATTTATAGTGACAAAAGCGTTAATTCTCACACTGATAATACATAGAAATGTCATACATACATGCCCTCTATGAAGACATTTTTACAAATCTACATAAACGCATATATATATATATATATAGGTACTAGTATGCCATGCCTGCTTACTATATAAGTGCATAGAAATTGTATTCTAATTAAGGTAAAATGTAATGTGTCAATCAAATCAACAGAAATTCCCCGGGTCTTCTTTAATTGTTGCGGCTTTAATTCTACATACAGATAAGCAGGAGATTCTGATGTTTCTTTAATCAAGCTATTAGAAGATTTACACTTCTTATTGCATGCAGTATTTATACATAAATACTCACTTCTTGCAATAAATTACTATACGCAACATCACAACATCATTTGACGTTGACCCGTTTGTTTCAAACGAATTTCCGATCAAATCATCAGCGTACATACATAATGTTAATTGCGACTTCAGATACAAAATAATCTGCAAGTACACCAATTGAAGCAAAAATGCACGCCTGTCTATTTTCTTCTCAACCCGATTGACAAATTGATTCTACTAAATATTATGTAGTAGACCTGTAAAGAATGAAGTGAAATTTGATTAGGCATTGATATTCGCATGAGTGAACTTATTTCATGAGAAAGTTATTTCTTTGCATTGAATTCAAAACTTATGTTTTGCAAGACCTTACCGTATATTACATGTATCTTCTTATTCAATTATTTGATTTCATAAATTCTCTTCTTCCCTAAAATTTACTCAAATTATTCATTTAAAAACACTATATACGCTGAATGATAAAACCACAAATATCTCCGCCCATACTGACCTCTCTCACAGAATCGCCACGCAGATTCTCAATTTATTTCGATGCCCTAAAACAAATCTTCATATTTTCTCATTGTATTGAGATTTTTATGTTTTTACTTTTTCGGACGTATAATAAAAAACAATATTGAAATCTATGTGTATTCAAATTTTCCAGGCGACAATAGGACTGTTAAGTGACCCTCTAATTCTATGGAAAATGACTTCCCTTGGATACTAAGAGCATACAGACATTATGTAGTATCCAAGGGAAGTCTAAATTTCCATAGAAGGGTCACTTAACAGTCCTATTATATTGTGCGCCCGCAATATCCAATGGATATCGGCTGTAACCATATAGAGAGATCTTCTTGTCTTCTCTAATTTAAAAAATTCCGATATCTATGGCTGGAACGACTTCACAGATTTGTGTGTCCTCAATAGAACCTACGAGAGCGTTCCAATCCTCAAATCTGTAATCAAAATTACCGATATAGTCATGTAATTTAGCGATCTGTATTTATTATGGTAGATTGAATAATAATCAATGACTCGGGACGCCGCTATTTTTAATTTCAAAGGTACAGTTTAAAGTATGAGGTTTAGTATTGATATTGGGAATACGGCTTGTACGCATATCATTTTTCAGATAATGTACTTTATGAATTGATGGCTATATAATATGATTAGCATTTAGTGGCGATTCTGATCCCTATCATCTAAACGCCGCAGAAGAATTGGGGATACAGTTGGCACACGAGCCATACAGCCATATCATAAAGCCGCGATGCCATGGACGGAAGAATAGTTATCTAATTTTTATGAGGCCTTCACTCTTCAATGTAAACTCTCCCTCCCGCCTTATATTAGGGCAACCTGGAATTTGTGAGGATTATTACGACAACTGTCATAATATAGCATAATGGTTCGTACATTGGCTGCCCTCTACCTACTATACCTATGTATCATCTGTATATGGAAATCATTTGGGATAGGGCTAACACGCCGACATTTATCAGATGATGCATTCAAAATTCTTATCAATATAATGTGATTCAGTGCAATTGTCGGCACATATATGCATATATGTGTGTATGTATGTGCATATCCTTCCTTACTTGTAAATTTACTCGGTCAAGGTTTGAATTTTTCATGATCTATAATTATAGATGCATAAATAAATTTATTGATCTTTAGCAGAATTCTCAGAATTATTTCCGTTTAAAAGACAGAATGAATATGATGAGTTTGTCCCGAAAAGGATTGTTGTTGATCACCTTCTCACAAAGGGTGATCAACAATCCTTCATTGTGCCTCATATTATTCTATGCAAAGGAAGTATATGGGTATACTCTTCGTAGACTTCTACCTGAGTATCGACAATTACACCAAATGCCCCAAATAGACTGGGGAAGAGAACCCTCTGACGTTGTTTCGAATGGACATTTCGAATAAACATCGGAAGGATGACTCTATGTGGACAAACCTCTTCTGTTCATTCTATATATATACTGCAGGGCCATGGCAACTGCAGGTAGCAGTTATCCTTGTTAGGCTAGTCTCACTTTGACCCATTGGTGCTCTATCACAATGACTCTCTTTATAGCCCATTTTCACCAATGGGACCTTGTCCACTACGACTACCAAATATCATGCCATAAAGAAGATAGGATGATAGGAAGATAGGTCAGGTCTGTACGGCTTTTAGTTTAGCTCAGGTGTGGACCACCTGAGCACTAACGACTGTCACCGAGAGGACGTTTCTGAGAAGGTAGCCGCTAAGGTCGGAGCTAAGGTCGGAGGTATCGCAAGTACCCCTTGAATTAAAACAATGGGATACACTGCAATCTCTGCGTCGTGCACCCTCAATGGTGCATCCGGGCTTATCTGGAGGATACGCCCTCGACCTTTCCATTGTTGCCTCCCAAATCGGCAATAAACCCAGAACCAGGATACCCATTGGAGCGGCTGGTCCAGCCACAACCTTACTTGCCCCTAGCCCCTGTCACCTGACCGAGGTCTGGTGCGGGATGCATTGAAAGGTTTCCACTCACTTCCCGTCTTGTGACTATAGAGAGTCATAGTTACTCCCGTCGTTTACCCGCGCTTGGTTGAATTTGACACTTTGACATTCAGAGCTCTCTGGGCAGAAATTATATTGTATCAAAGATCATTACCAGCTATCACAATGCTTTGTTTTAATTAGACAGTCATTTTTTAACAGTCATTATTAGAATTCGACCTGTCCTCAAAGAAAAACTGCCTATCTGTAAACGGTGGTAAAACACAAACGATATCTACAGCAGCGCGTATCTGATATTTTAGCATTCAGCGTCCAAAGTTTAGACCCTAGAGTAATAATACCAAGAGAGTTCACTCTCTAAAATACGGAAACGCATATCTCTGGTTTTGACCTACCAACGCACACAATTTCCTATCTCCGCCAATATAAAACTATCAATTATAAATTCAACGTCACTCCTGAACGCCTAGTCTGATTTTAATACTTCTTATATCTTTAGAAAGTGCTCTTTTGGTATTTTCTTACAGGGAAAGAATTATTAAAATCAGACTAGGCGTTCAAGAGTGAAGTCAATTTATAATTGATGCTTTTATAATGGCGGAGATAGGAAATTGTGCGCGTTGGTAGGTCAAAACCAGAGATATGCGTTTCCGTATGTTAGAGAGTGAACTCTCTTGGTATTATTACTCTATGGTTTAGACTGTGAACAAACATTGCAACAAGATAATCTTGCATCAACCAACATCAACCAAACTGATAGCGGGCTTGATTCTGATATCTATGGTTTACACGCTTGCTTCTAGATAATACATATTAAAGAACAACAAAAAGTTCTTCTTTGCCATAGAAATAACATATTTTGTTTTAGTCGATTATTTCCATGACTACCCCTAACTAAATACTGTGTCATGTCCTTTATTAAATACTACATATTATAATACAAATATTATTTCTTCTAAAGATTGATAAATTTCGTCTCTATACTTCTACATATTTTTTATCTCAATTTGAGAAGATATCTTTAAACTTCATTTAACAGATAAGAGTCCTTGACAAATATTTTCTAACCTAAACTTTCAATCTCCATATTCTCCATATTAAACAGAGTAATCAAAGTAGGTAGGTATAAAGGCTGAGAAATAGATCTAAAAATGATAAAATTGATTCCGGACTTAACCCTCATGGAAAATATCCGGATACATTATGTACTGAGTTAACTTTTTACCTCTTTATTTCAAATTAGTTGGCTCTCCAACATACTACTTAATAAGTAAAATAAGATTTTTTAGGAAATAAAAATTAGTTTGGTTGACATTTATGTACAGCACAGCCTTTGTCCATTCTTTCGTCCAGGGTAGGTCATTTTAAAGTCATTTATGGAGGGATTATTGCTTTTGATTCTTTTGCTAACACGGAACTATTTTTGAGCAAGGCTTGGCTATAACGTGCGGAACCAACAAAAAACATTCGCTAACAGTAGCGCATCTTTCTGCGATGAAAATAACCCGAATCTCTTTTTAATATCATACATATGTATCTACGAGAGACTCTTTCAATTGGGTAAGAATATTAATTTCATCATTTTTTATATTTTAGAGAGGCAGTTTTTTCAAGAAGAAAAGCAAACCAATCAAAGAGCGTGAGTTATGGCAGATCTTCCTTAGATTTTCTTCTTCTTTTTCCTTAGATTTTCTTCTTCTTCTTCTTCCTTAGATTTCCTTCTTCTTCTTCCTTAAATTTTCTTCTTCGACTTCTTCCTTAGATTTTCTTCGACTTCTTCCTTAGATTTTCTTCTTCTTCTTCTTCCTTAGATTTCCTTCTTCTTCTTCCTCTTAGATTTCCTTCTTCTTCTTCCTTAGATTTTCTTCTTCGACTTCTTCCTAAGGCCGTTATCGTATTGAGTGGCCGTCAGCCGCTCGTGTCTCTTATCTCCAAAGATTTCTGTTTTGTGCCTCCATCGGAGTATCTCCATCCTTTGATGAAAGGAATCCAGCGCACTTTCTACTTGCCTTTACCGAAATACCTCAATCTGGCTTCTATTCCTTCTCTGGCTTAAACCATTATGCTGCATATCCCCAGGCTCTTTCTGATTGTCTCACTAAGAATGAAGCAAATGATATCAACCTCAATATGCTCGTTTCGGTTCCTTCAAGCGTTCTCTCATCTTCCTTCTTTAAGGCCAGTGTCTCTACTGCATATGGGAGTCTATACATTCTCTATACGATGTCAATAAATATTTGTGATGATTTCATGAGTATTTACACTAAATTCATGTTAAAAACAGAAATAGTGAAGCTTCCTAGTGTATTTAATATAGGATAAACCACCTCGAGGTGCAGGAGTACCTCAAGGTACTGAATTCGGACCGATTTGGTTTTACAACTATCGTCAATGACTATTTCTTAATCCAGCGTCAACAGCTTAAAACTTTCCGGAAAAAACCCAGAAATCTATAGAACTCATAGAATAATTAGGGTACTTTGAATAATTTCAGCCGAAGAAGTTGATCCCATTTATCAATTGCTGAAATGCGCCAGTAATTTCAATGGTCAAACCTGCGGAGTATGTGATCGAGTCAAAGTCATTCCAGTCGGACGGAAATGTACCCCGGAATGTACAGAGCAGAGTAAGATTCTGATTCAACTACATATCTATAGATTGTATCTGTATATACGTATGTACGATGTAGACAGAGCTGGTTTGTAAAGGCTGTATACTGAGCTTGTTTGGGTGAACAGTCAATTAACCTAATTATATTATTTACAGGGTGTCCCAGAAGTATTTCAGTGAATGGAAAAACATTCCAAGCTATTTTTAGTGTTTTGGAAATTCCAAGCTATTTTTAGAGTTTTGGAAAATCCAAGCGTTTTATGTACTTAGTAGATAAAAGTAGATATAATTTCACTCAGTTATTATCTCTGGATTACAGTTAGGTAATCTGTGAATGTCTATACGTTTAAAGGTTTGCTTTATACAACAAAATTTCTGAATCATGATGTTTGACTTACAAATAATTGTTCCTAACTACATAGCTATTGCTTATTGATTTTTAGGGCATTGGTGTGATACTTGCAAGTGTCCATGTCACACCTCAGTACCTGATCCTTCCAAGGGATTAGGAACAACAGCTCGGGAGCTTGTCGGCACGCAGGCGCGTCAAGCGCTCGACAGAAGTCGCACTTTGAGTCCACCTTCTAAGCGATAATCGTCGAGAAACTATAAATTGTCATCGAATGCATCGTAGTAAACATTTTGCAATTGGTTTGAAATTTTGTTATGTCGACATAATTGAGATAATAATCAATAGAATTCTCGGACACTTTGTTTGAGATATTTTTGCTTTCAGTCGATTCTTATTCCCATTTAATATATCGAACTTGATGTTGTTGTAAATATAGATATGGTATTGTATTTTGCATAATTCTGTTGTGGTAATAATCACTTTACCCTTTTTTATAGGTAAGATTTTAACGAGAATTGAAGAATGTTCAGAAGTAATATGGCTGAATTTGTTAACTGTATATACACCTTATAGTAAATGTCAATATTCCCTATCAATAAATCTAGAGTAAATTATAAATTCTATATATGTGAATGTTTTGATTTGCCAAATTGCTATACTTATGCTATACCTATCTACTATAATAATTATAACTCAATCTCTCTATTATTGAATGTTTTATGAATTTTGTAATAAATCATATTATGAACAAAAAGCGTTCAAAAAAACTTCCTTCCGTTATTAATTATAGCAAATACAGTAAAAAAAGAAAATAACCTATTTTCAAAATCAGTGAACCATTCTATGAATTTTTAACCAAAGTATAAAATAATCGGTGGTGTTTAGGTGGTTTCGGAGAAAATCGATAAAATCAATAATTAAAAAAATCCAAGGTTCAGTGAAATTTTTCATAACGAGGTATACAATAGATTAATGTCCCTACATTTTATAGATTTTTATGGAAATTATTGACGCATGTCTGAATATTAAATTGCCTCGATAATTGACCGTTAAAGTGACCCTCCAATTCTATGGAATTTTAATCCGCCCTTCGATACGGCCCTATCTCTGCAATGA
>JAYMFX010248228.1:0-14560 GCA_036784945.1 Monocelis spectator
AATCGAATCAGGAATAATGACTAAATCAAATGAGGAATAATGACTAAATCAAATCAGAAATATTGACTAAATCGAATTAGGAATAATGACTAAATCGAATCAGAAATATTGACTAAATCGAATTAGGAATAATGACTAAATCAAATCAGAAATATTGACTAAATCGAATCAGGAATCATGACTAAATCGAATCAGGAATAATGACTAAATCAAATCAGAAATATTGACTAAATCGAATTAGGAATCATGACTAAATCAAATCAAATCAGATCAGATATTATGAAGTATTAGTAATTGTTTCCTTTAAAGATAGATGTTAAATGTGTATTTTAAAATATTTTTTTACTATATATTTTCATTTTATTTTAGACCATTAGACCATTGCGCGTATTACCAGATCGCTGAAGATATATTCTCTGGAATGGACTATTTGCATCATCTAAAACCCTTACCTCTGCTACACCTTCGTCTTACATCACGCAACATCTTGCTGGACAATTCTTTGAGAGCGAAAATATCTGATCCCGGTCTATCTCGCGTGAGACACGAGGCGAGTCTATTGGCCAGACAAGTCGGCGCTGAGATCAATTCCTCTTCAAATAAAGGTTTGCAACAGTAAAGAATTAATGAATAGTTTAACATTTTACCAATGTATGGCATAGTTCGCATTACGTTTTCTTTATGATGCAGATGGATCATCTTCCAGTGGTAATGAATGGAGTCAAATGGCCTGGATGGCACCGGAGTTACTCTCGGCAAAAGATTTCGACGCATCTGCCGATGTGTACAGTGGTGGTGTCTTACTTTGGGAGATGCTGCTGAGACAGCGGCCCTACGACGGTCTCAGCGTTTATCAGACAATGGAACGAATTAAGAATGGACCAGCTTTGCTTCTACCTGAAAAATGTGCGCCTTCTCTGAGAGAACTCATTGAAAAATGTTGGCAGCAGTATCCAAAAAAGAGGCCATCTGCAAAGGTTTGTTCATCTTAACAGTATAAAATTTTTTGGCAAAACACAACAACAAATCTACGATGAACGCATGTTTATTTTAGGAGTGTCTTCTTCTCATTGGTCATTTAAAATTCCCCTCCAGTTGGCAGAGCGCATTTGAAGCGGCGGATGTAAACGCAGAGCAACTACAGGACATATCCGACGCGCGTAGAGTGATTTCGACTGTATTGGGTCTGCCTCTTCCGTCTCCTATTGCGCCCGGTGTACCGTGTCTATCTGGACCGTGCGGTGTGATGACTAACCCTATACCGTCTCATTTAAAACTGGAGGAGAGAGGCAGAATCACAGATGTCACCAGGTGAGTTTTGTTTTTTATCATAAAGTTGGATTTAATAAATTAGCTCGTCTATACGCTGACGTCATATGCTTGGATCCAGTAGTGACGTCACCACTATTCTAGCGCATACTGAAGTTTATAGAACTGTTAATTGGTCGGGATAAACAAGGAATATGTTGATTGCTGGGTTTGGTTTCTACTCAGGGCAGCTAGAGCTTGTTAAAACTTGTTTCGTTTCTTCTTTATAGAGAGGGACTCTTGTTTCGACTTTACTATAGAGAAGATAAGAGCTGCTCTGTTCTGCGATAAATTGATTGATTGTCTGAATGTTTTTTCCTGTTTTTATTCTAGGCTGGTAAAGGAGGCTCTCAACATTCAATCCCAGAAGCATACGGATCATTTTAAGTTGGATCATGAACTAGGCAAGCGCGAGGCCAGATGGGATGTCGACCAGGAAGCGGATACTCCCGTATATTAAGATTACAACAGAATGGTTTTTTTAAAATTTTGAAGTTCGCTTGCTAATTATATATCGAACATTATTTCAAACTAAATGCTAAATAAGCCCTAATTTTTTATACACCTTTCTCCTCTTTGAATATAATGGTTGAAGAAGGTTTTACTCCAATAATAGCAAAGCCTTATTTTATAGGTATAGGTATTGGCCTGAAGTCTGTTAAAGTAATTTTTTATTTGTCATTAATCATGAAGAGCTTGTGAATATTTAAAATCACTCTTTAAACAAATTCTTCTTCTTTTTGTGGCCTTGCTTTTCAATTGTCAATTCCATTTCATATCTCTCTTATTCTACATATTTTCTATTGATATTCACTTTTTGACATCCATGAGAACGAAATGATAATTGGTACAATGTATTCTTGATTAATCACACTTTGATTATCGCACAGTCTCGCTTTCTCCCCAATTAAAATGACTGTAAGGTTTTTTTAAGGCATTTGTTTTTCAAATTTCAAAGTTGAAAATTTTAGAGATATTCTGATATCATCGAGATCTTTTATAAAGCGTAGCATAATTTTTAACCCGTTTAGACACGTTGTTTCTGTAGGTATTCTACCTGTTGAATCATCAAACTAATTTTCACTTTATATCTCAAAGTCTTCTTATTTTAAATTATGTATTACATCTACAAAACATTCGTTCTTTTCGCAATGTGCTGCTGACCATAACTTCCTTTGGATGCTATTTATTACATTATTATTATGTATTTATTTATATGCATCATCACCAAAATAAGTGATAATAACTAAAAGTATTTCTATTCTCTGTAAATAATGAATCTTTACGAATGAATTATAGAATTTCTTCATATGCTACATTAAAATATCTTTTGTTTATATTTTGCATATCTATTAATTTGTATTTGGATATCTATTGTTTTTAAATATACATATCATAGATTAGTTTACTTTCTATTATACTACCTCTTTTAGATTAAAACTTTTCGTAAAGGAAATATTGCGATAAGACAAAAGAAACTTTAGGTAGGTATACTTTGTAGTCAATCTAATATGAAAGTATTTGTCAACTTATTTAATTGTAGCCATGTAAAATTTATTACCTCGTTTAGAAACCCTTCATGTGCATCAAGTTATCTGATTTGGACGAAAAGAAATTTTATCAGCTATGTTTTAAACTACGCTATTAAACAAGAGTCAATTCACTTTTTCAATCAAATTTCTTAAAAATAATCCATGACTATTCGAAGTTGCAAATGAGCGTGTTGTGGTTTATTTGTTGTTCCCAAAAATAAATTAATAGCAAAATACGACTTAACGTATGACCATATATAAATAATGCTGTGCAATAAAATGATGACAATGAAATATTACAATGATAAATATACATTTCAAACGTTTAAAAGTGTTTTATCATTAGTCGACAAGTTAAAGTCAAATTAATTTTATAAGGTAAACTCTTAGAGTATACTAATTATTTTTTAACCATTGATACATTTTTAGATTATCCTTTAAATATCTAGTTTTCTCTAGGTTAAGTCTACTCTAAGAAATACAATCTAAAAGGGTAAGAGTATTCTGTAAGGGTAAACTAAACCTTTCAAATATTGTTTTAAAATATGTCCTAACCATTTCTCTACTGTATCCGCCTAGTTTGATTTAAACAGCTGTCCTTTGTTCAATTTTTATTATGTCGAAGATTTCTTCGGCAAACATGGTCTCCCAATTGCCTGATATTGATAATATGTTTGTAAAGAAACGAGGTATAAATCTAATGAGTTCCTTAAAATAGATTCCTTACAATTATTATCTGAATTAGATATTAAATGTCAAAACAGTATCCATATTTAATTCAATTTTTTGTTGTTGATAATTTTTAAAAAATCTACCAAGACAAGCCAGTTATTCTATTATTGTAATACAATACTAAGAAATTTATTGTGATACATTTACTATATATTATATATTAATATAAACACATATTTTAATCTGACTAATTCATGTTACTATTATGTTGCATTTACATATTCATTAATGAATATGGGGCAATTATTTGATGACTAAGATGCATAGTGATATTATTTGTTCTTTTACAATTTATGTCTATTTTCTTAATAACTGGCTTAGAAAAGTAGCAAGTTATCACTAATGTGTATTTTAAAAGTAGAAATGTTTAAGCTGCCATAATTTAATAGGCTCATTATATTGCTTAACAAACCAGTCAAACTAGTCAATGTATATAAGAGTAATAACAATTTAAATGCTATGATTGTATGGTATTAGATGTAAATAGGAAGCATTTTATATTTATTAAACAAATTAGGGTCAATTCCTACTATGATCATTGAGTTGCTTTAAATTTTGTTGAATAAATTTATAGCATATCACTTTTATTTTAAAACCTAGCTATTTGTTCATAGTTGCAATAATTATGCCACATAGGTTTATATAAATGGACAACTTTTATTACAATTTACAGTTGCTTTGTTTGATTGGCATTATATCTGAAGTATTCTGCTCACAAATATTGAATTTTTAGATGGTAGATCAGAGCCAGTTCATTATGACAAGATCTCTCAAAGAATTCAGAAACTTTGTTATGAATTAGATGAAAATCATATTGATGCTGTGAGTTGAAGTTTATTTTATTAATTTTGCATTGCAATATGGATCATCTTGTAGGATGGTCATTGTTCCAATATAAAAAGGTCCCCCAGGTCAATGAGAAAGGTCAGAATGTGACTTTAAGAATTTAAGAATAATTCACATGAAATTCAAAGAGTTAAAGTTAATTATTCATTAAAGAATGATTTTATAAATAAAAAAGAAATGAATAGCTGCATCAATAATTTATATATTCTTAAACCTATATAGATGAATAGGTATGTAGTTAAAATAGTAGGGTACATACTAATAGGTATAAATATTAACCACAATTATGTTTGACATTTTATTCTAAGAATAGGAGATATTTTAGAACTTTTATTATTAAATCACTATAAATATTTAATTATAAATTTGATCTTTAATAAAAAATTATTTTGGATAGCTGATGTTGATTATTATTTGATTCTTCTAATTTCACAATTATTAATGTGTAGAATATTGGAAAATTTCTTGTACAATTAATTTTGTTGATGTGATTAAAATAATTGGAATTTTTCCATTTGATGATATTTAAATGTTAAAAAAATTATAGTTTTTATTAACACTAGAACGGCGGGAGAATCGTCACTACTACAAACGCGGAGAGCGAATATTGGTGCAAATTTAGTTTTTTATGTTTTAAACTAATTTTTTTTGATTCATAACGAATGAAATGCATAAAAAATATATAATTATTGTTCTATAAATAATTTGAGTATATAATAATAATATATTATTATTATATAGTATATTATATATAGGCGTATTACAATTCGTTTTATAGAATTTCATTATTTATTGACCATTCATAATATCATCCAGCACACATCTATATTATTTGCTTATCTTCGCTAACTGATTACGCAGTGTTACGCAGCTGATGACAATATTAGGTACACAGTCACCTAAGTGATTGCGTCATGAAATCCATCAAACTCATAACACACCGCTATATTATTTGCTTATATTCTCTAAATGATTACGCAATCAAAAGCTCTATCAATAAAGCAGATCACAATATTTCTGTATCATAAAATTGATTCCATTTCAATAAAATTGTCATGCCTAGAAATTTATCAGCACGTGAGGTCTTGGATCGAATTTTGGACCTTGATGAATATGAAAGTGGAGATGACTTCGATGAGTCTGTTGATGAAAATCAGGATGCAATTCAAGATGAACCTGCTATTACCCATGATTACAGTCCTTCTGACAGTCCTTCTGACAGTTCTGATGATGAAGAACCTGCTGCCAACGATGTTCCATGAACTGCTAACATACTGGACTTTACAGGCCTCATTGCCTGGATACTGTATCGTGAAGGAACTGGTCAAGCCATCGAGCACAGGAATTTCATGTTGCAACTGTCAGCAGAACTTCGAGGAGATCCTCGCCCAGAAATGCATCCAGCACCTCAACCGAATCCTGCACGTCGTCTAGCTCTGAACCTTTAGCAGCTCGAACGAATTGTGCCCTGAAGCAGCACTGTAATAGAAACAGAACCTTCACAAAATGCTCAAGATGTAGCGATTCAGTGTACGGAAAGTGTGTGTCCTGTTTGTGCCTCAGATGTTTTGAAGCAGAATAATAACCTCTTTTTCTTTGAATATACGTATTTTAGATATTGCATAAACCTGTTCTGCCTTGAGAAATAGTTTACATTAGAGAAAAGTCGAAAAATAATTGAAAATAAGTTATTTTTTTCCAATTAGAGTCAATATTCGCTCTCCGCGGTTAAACACTTTTATCAAATAATTTTTTTTCTAGCTTACCGAATGCAACAATTTTATAGTATAATAGCATACAAATAAAAGTCATGAAATTTCAGAAAAAAATATGTAGCCAAAAAAAGTTACGAATATTTGAAAACTTCAAAAGCGAATATATTCGCTCCCCGCCGTTCTAATGTTAAAGGACATGAAATCTTCTATTTATTTTCATAGCTGAATAATATTTTTTTAATTCACCATATACAACACATTAGTCAAGAAATGAATAAATGAGTAAGTACAACCTAAATATATCCTACTTTAATAAGTCATAGTTTTTAGATTAATCTACCTACTGGAAATTATTATCTAAATCAATACAGATGATCAGTTAGCTTAAAAGGTTTTATTGTATTTCATTACGATCATGAATTTAAGTTTATATAGGTATTCACATTCACAACTTTAAACCTAATTGATATACCTGTTATACCTGTAGGCATTAATACTCAGTCACATTTTTTGTTTCATCTATTTTAATCAGGCTCCGTAAATAGAATTAGAAAAGTCTTAAGCCACATTCTGACCTCACCCAATGTTTGATTATATTAATTTGTTAGTTATAAGATCTATGGTTTGATCTACTTTGTGGTGATATGTTTATGTGGTCTGTGCACAACATCTTCCCAATCTTGCAAACAATATCAAAGTTTTGTTAATCATTAAATATACTTATCCTCAATTGTGATTAACCTTGTTAAAAAAGGAAATGCATGAATATTTCTTATTATTATTTCTTAGCCTGCTGTTGCCAAAAAGGTTATCTGTGGTCTGTATTCTGGAGTGACCACTCAAGAGCTGGACAATCTAGCAGCAGAAGTAGCTGCCTCCATGACTACCAAGCACTATGATTACTCTGTACTAGCTTCTCGTTTAGCTGTGTCAAACATGCACAAAGAAACAAAAGAAAGGTTTAGTACAGTCTGTGAAGATCTTTATACTTACATCAACCCAAGAAATAGACAACATTCTCCAATGCTGTCAGATGAAGTCATTCAAATTATTCGAGACAATGCTGAAGTATTGGATAAAGCTGTGGATTATAATAGAGATTTCAATTATAGTTATTTTGGATTTAAAGTAAGCAAATAATGAACTATTTTTTATTGACATCAATTGTGACCTTTAATCATAGTTTAACTCAAATTTCTGTGCGTTCTTACTATCATATTTCTTTCAACATTTGTACTTTTTCATTTTAGACTCTCGAAAGGTCTTATTTGTTGAAAGTGAATGGAAAGGTTCATGAACGACCTCAACACATGCTAATGAGAGTGTCTATAGGAATACACAAGAGAGATATCTCTTCTGCGATTGAAGTAAATTTTTATCTGTTTAATACATTGTTTTTAATATTCTATTGAATATTGATATAATATCTATTTTCGAGTCCCTGTCTGTATGGTATGGTAGATATTATAATTCCATTAAGTTAACAAAAATGAATATTTTACTGAATTACAGACGTATGACTTGATGTCAGATAAGTGGTTTACCCATGCTTCACCCACTCTGTTCAATGCGGGCACACCCCGGCCACAGATGTCTAGCTGTTTTCTTCTCACTATGAAAGATGACAGTATTGAGGGAATTTATGACACTCTTAAACAGTGTTCCCTCATTTCTAAAAGTGCCGGTGGTATAGGTCTTAATGTTCACTGTATCAGAAGTACTGGATCTTATATAGCCGGTACCAATGGTACCTCAAACGGACTGATACCTATGTTGCGTGTGTTCAATAATACTGCAAGATATGTCGACCAGGGAGGAAATAAAAGACCTGGTATGGACAGCTCATCCTTATTTTTACAAAATTAAATTCAGGTAAATCAGTTCTTAAACTTAATTTATTTGATTTTACCGCAGGCGCTTTTGCAATCTATTTGGAACCCTGGCATTATGACGTTCTTGGTTTTCTTGACTTGAGAAAGAATCATGGCGCTGAAGAAGTGAGAGCACGGGATTTGTTTTACGCCCTGTGGATTCCCGATCTGTTCATGAAGAGAGTTGAGAATAATGGCATCTGGACCTTGATGGATCCTAATGAATGTCCTGGACTCTCCGATTGTTGGGGTGAGGAGTTTGAGAAACTCTACACTGGGTATGAGAAGGAAAATCGTGGTAGGAAGACAATAAAGGCACAAGAGCTTTGGTAAAGATATTATTATAAGCTTTCTAGTGTATACTATGCTAGGGGCTAAATCAATGTTTTTATTTAAGTTAATAATTTATTAAATCAAATTTCCATAGCATTATCGTGAGAAAATCTTCATACAAAATTAATTACATATTTGAGCAAAACATTTTTAATTAAACTGTCTTAAAATCCATAGACATTAGCATTCCATTTACCTAAGCTGTCAAGTTCATTTTATTGATCATTGTTATAATCTTTCGTCATGTTTTAAGTAAAGACTGAATTATTTCACCTAGGTACTCAATCATTGAATCGCAAATTGAGACCGGTACTCCCTACATGTTATACAAAGATTCGTGCAATCGCAAGTCAAATCAACAGAATCTGGGCACCATCAAGTGCAGCAATTTGTGCACGGAGATCGTGGAATATAGCTCGCCTGATGAGGTAGCTGTCTGTAATCTGGGATCTATCGCTCTCAATCGATTCGCTGATCGAGAAAGTCTTTCTTTTGATTTCGATAAGCTGCGGCAAGTTACCAAGGTTTTAACACGCAATCTCAACAAAATCATCGATCACAACTACTACCCTGTGCCTGAGGTAATTCTCCCTTTCTCTTTCTTAAAATTCTTTTATATCATTTCAAGTCATTTTAACATATTTCTAAACTGCAGAGTCGCGTTTCCAATTTTCGACATCGACCAATCGGAATCGGTGTTCAAGGATTGGCTGATGCCTTCATGGTGCTGAAAATGCCATTTGCCAGTGAAGAAGCCCAGCTGCTTAATAAAAAAATTTTTGAGAACATTTATTATGCGGCATTGGAGGCCTCGTGTGAACTAGCACAGGAAGTTGGCCCTTATGAAACTTATGAGGGTTCTCCAGTTAGTAAAGGCATCTTGCAGATGGATATGTGGACAGAAGTGAAGGTGGACTTATCACCCGAATTGGATTGGCCGAGTTTAAGAGCCAAGATCAAACAGTGAGGTTTTTTGATTTGTTTCTACTTTTCTATCTTCGAATTGAAATTGTAATAGATTCCAAATCTATATTGATTTTTTTTCATTCAGACATGGTGTTCGGAACAGTTTGTTATTGGCCCCCATGCCGACAGCCTCCACTGCCCAAATCTTGGGTAACAATGAATCAATCGAACCCTACACAAGCAATTTATACCAACGGCGAGTACTTAGTGGAGAATTTCAAATTGTCAACCAACACTTATTGAGAGATCTTACTGATCTTGGTAATTTATTGATTTACTATTTTGGGGATTCTTATCTCAGTGATACATAGATGAATTTATGTATTGGGTCTCTTCAACTATTTAGATAGAATTTCGTTGTGATCTGACAGTTAAACAGTTATCACATTATCATTAATGATGTCTTAATTGTTCTGTTGTATGTACTGGATTTTCTTACACTGATATATAATTGTATATTTCTTCAAATTTTCAGGACTATGGTCGGAGGAATTGAAAATAGCTATGGTCGCAAATCAAGGCTCCCTGCAATACATTGACGGTTTACCTCAATGGATCAAGAATCTCTATAAAACTGTCTGGGAAATTCCGCAGCGTACCATAATCAAGATGGCTGCAGATAGAGCGCCATTTATTGACCAAAGCCAGTCATTGAATATTCACATCGGTCAGCCTAACTATGGCAAGCTCACCAGTATGCATTTTTCTGCATGGAAAAGTGTGAGTCTAGATTTAAAATTTGTTCCATTTAATTTACATGAATGCACTTAGTTATAATGTATCACCGATTCTTTTATTTTGATTTCTATTGTTTATCTGACAGTAGGTAGCTTTTGTTTTACAATTGACCGGAATGTCTTGAAAATGTGATTTATTTAGATATTGTAATATTCCACATTTCTTATCTTAACTCTCAAATTAATATTTTATAGGGACTGAAGACTGGCATGTATTATCTAAGAACTCGTCCAGCAGCTCAGCCTATCCAATTTACTGTGGATAAAAGTCGAATTAAAATGAATCTTACTGATGCAGAATTGTCCGTACTTAAGGCGCTAGATCTTAATACCAAGAAAACTAAAAGTGGTGCCATCGATCCAGTGGAAGAACAATTGGAGGAGGCAAGAATTATAGAGGCTATTAAGAAAAGGAATGAAGAGGCAATGACTTGCTCACTCGAGAACAAAGAAGCCTGCATGTCGTGTCAGGGATAAAAATATCGTCATTGTTTATTGTCCCGAATAGTTGTGTTGTTTTAAGTGTGGCCTATTTATCTCATATAATTTGTATTGTCTTATATTGTGTTGTGTAACTTATTCTTTAATTTATATACTAAGATTTTTACACTGATCCGTATGTTTAATTGTAAAGTTGGAAGAGTATATTTTTTGTATGTGATTTTTCTAAAAATTAACTTATCATAGAATGTTTGTAATACTTTTGTGTTAACCAAATAAATTAGTTATCCTCGATTGTGTAGCTTTCATTTATAGTTTTGTTGGAAAAGGTTGTTCATCGATCATTAGAGAAGCTGCTGTTCAATCAAAAAGTTTTATTAGTAAAAAAAGACTAAAAGTAAAATAAAATCATTTAAACTGTAAAATAGCTGATGGAATAAAAGAATGCAGGATTTTTTCAGTACTGCGGATGGTTCGGGTCCTTGTTGACTTTTGGCAAAGGTTTTGCATATTTCTAGTCGACGTTCCTTAAGCGCCTGCAGCTTGCATTTGTGGAGCAGTTCGTTATAGTCATAATTGTGTTCGTATGGTGAAATGTCGTAGATCATTTTTAAAACGCGCCTTTGAATGCTCTCAATACATTTACCCTCATAAATCGTGATTGCAAAATTCCAGACGGGGGTGTCTTACTCTATGAGGCTTCTTATACTTGCGCAGTAGAAATTCGATGATATTTGCTTTGGAAAATCGTGCTCTAATCATAGCACGGATGAAATAAATTCTTGCGACTGCTTTTTTAGTCATCTTATGAACGTGATCGTCCCAATTAAGCCTCTCATTTATATGGAACCCTAAGAAGTTTGTCGGTTCGTTATGTCGATCATGATAGGAGTCCATAGCTGCGTTTTCTTGGTTAGGCAATCCGCATTTGGGTTGTTTTTTGAATTGAGTTTCAGTTTTGTTTGCCTTGACCACGGGCTCCCAAGTTAATGTTTGTTACTTCGTAAAGGTTTTCAATGAGCGTACTATCATCCACAAACTTCAGGTCAGCCTTCATACTGTTGATGAGAACAATAAACCCAATTAGTCCGAATTTCGTTCCTTGCGGAATTCCGGAGTTGTTTTTTTTCCAATCAGAAAACTCACCTATAGCATGGCCGCTATGAAGCCTGAGGCTTAAATTATATTTGAAACAAAAACTTTAGAATCAATAAAGAAAAACTGGGCTAAATAATTTCTTTATTCACTTTTTTTGATCAGCCATTTTTTAGAATCAGAATGAATACAATATTGAACAATAAACTAAACGCGATAAAACTATAGTCTTTTAAATTTATATGTATATACAAATCGAAACAATTGAAGAATGAATGACAGAATATCACAGTGTTGATCATTCCAGTCCTATAAATCAATGTAATTTAGTTCCACATTAATTACATAATTTATTCATTGTTGAATAGTGATACCTAACAAATGCATCTCAGAGGTTTCACAGAGTTTAATTTAAGAATATACAGGAAAACAGTTTGAACTCTAATCGTGTCAATTAATCACTGAAATAGTCTCTCAGTGAATTTAGAAAAATGGGCGTCATCTCGGTATTCGTTCAATAATCTCTTCTAAATGTTCCGGCTCGTCTGCCAAATTTTCCATAATCTTTCTCTTTAATAAAGCTAAATTGATCTTTGTAGAAGGTGATATGGAGTGCAAGGCGAGAGATTTCCATGCAGCTTCGGTACACAGATAAGTTTTAGGACGTAGTGACCGGCGGATGCATTGAACACAGAGTTGTTGAAGACCACGAGGCTGCTGATACATCTCCTGCAAATTTATAAACCAATAAGATTATCCTATAACACGACATATTTACATCTAAATATCTCTATGGTAGCTGTCCAGCTCTTTGAATAGATAACTATAAGGATAATAATATCTATGCATAGACGTCAACATAACCATTATCCATGATAGACGTAACAGATATAGCGTGAACAACACTGGTCCCATACATGACCCTCAGGGCACACCGAACTGAAGGTGACGAAGAGAGGAATTGTGAACCACAGTGAACGGCCTGGAACTACGACAATTCAAACGAGGAAACACCATAATTTGACTGCCTTGATATCACCATAATATCTAATATCCTCTATATAATGAATAATACAATGCATGCCTCAATACAATACCTCAAGTAATGTGTCGATCCATTGCGGTAAAGGAGTTCCCAGTGGAGCTGCTAAAGGAGTAAAAGTTAATCTGGAATAACAATGAAGGAATCTGCAGTTACCACCAGCCACGGCAAACATCAACGCGGCTTTGATATTGTCCTCTAACACAGCATACTCCACTGCGTTGAGTCGTTGCTCGATTATGATTGAAGAGAAGTCTACAAGACCCTCAACCAATATGAATATGGAGTGGATGGAATGAGAGGCGACCACTGATTTCATAACTCGAGTACTTCGCAGCGCTAACATCACCAGTCTTCAATACAATACACAATCAATATGGAATAGAAAATCGACTAACTATTAAAAAACATGGCTAAACAAATTCTAGAATTAATTACCTAGGAGGAATCGCTCCAAAAATGTCAAAGAACTCCTCTGGCTCAGTCTGGAAGTAAACATCACCCAACTGATCCGCCAAATATCTTCCCAACAGACAGACATATTCGCTATCCGCACGCAAGTCACGTGACTCTTCGAAATCGGGCAGACCGGTGTGTCTGGCCAGATGGATGAAGCCCTGTCTGAGCGCAGCATTCTCAGGTAGCTTGGCCAATTGGACGGCCACTTCACGATTTAGCACTGCTGACACAGCGGTTGGATAGTCAGCAAATACGGTTTCGTATACCCGGGGCCATAGCTCCTGTCTGCAGTGCAGCTAAACGAAAATGCGACAGTAAGAAATAGTTATTAATGAACCGGGACACTCTATTATAGGGGTATTGGGTTCGAGTCCCATATTTGAAGCAGCAATTTATTTCCATTAACGATCCACAAATACGCCAATTCATTAAATGTTATAATTATGAATATTAATAAAACGGAAAATTTGTAATACATGTGCTGATAAATTTAATTTTACAAGTACACAAATAATACTACTGTTGAAAAATAAGTAGTGTTAGTTAAAGTTAGATAAATGTATTTCCACTATTTATGAACTTATGGAAGGGATATTTTATTTTATAAATGGATAGTACCTGTCCCAGTAAGCGCACTAATGCAGGTATATTGTGGGGATAAGGGGCAGAGGGATTGGCCCCCATCTTCAGCAAATATCCCACCACTTCGTAGTGAGCCATGCCAGCGGCGCAGGTAAGAGGAGTCAGTTCAGAGTCTTCCCCATCAATTGACCACGCTCTTCTGCTGAAATGAACCAAAACATTTCAATAACGCTATAACAAAAATAATTATCCAATCCAAGTTGCTCAGGATGACAAAACCCTTCTCATTCGAGGGGTATTGGGTTCGAGTCTCACAACAGGCAGTAAATTAAAGCTACTGAGGCCCCATATGGACAAATAGATCAAGCTCACAGCTTATCTTCCCCTTTCATGAATTTATAATTAATTTCCATTGATTAATTGTTACCTCGTATTTCCGGATAGTTTTTGGTTGTCTTCTTCTTCTTGTTGACTGGCAGTAATTAACGTTTTTACCAAATCTAAGCGCCCCAATTCGGAAGCAAACAATAGGGGAGTAGTCCCTCTGCGATAACCTCTGTATCGAAATTTGGGGGACAAATTCACAATAGCCTGATAAATAATGATGCAATTAAACAAAAATACAATAGCTAGTATTGAAAACCATCTATATCATATGAGATGTATAAGATATTTGAGATAGACTCGGGTACAATTTCATAAGGGCGCGTGAATTTCCAGGAAATTGGAGGGAAAATTTGCGAGTCAACATTTGTATGGCGGCTAATTAAAGGTTATAGGGTTTTAAATCTCTAATCTCAACCACTCAAAAAGAGAATATCTTGTAAATCTCTAATCTCAACCACTCAAAAAGAGAATATCTTGTAAATCTCTAATCTCAACCACTCAAAAAGAGAATATC
>JAYMFX010248450.1:0-19944 GCA_036784945.1 Monocelis spectator
TTATTTCATATATACAGTTTTTTATATTACATAAATTATTATTCAATGGACACTCTTTTTTATTGCATTTGGTTTCTGGCACATGGTTGTCTGTGATTACCGACTCTTGACGACCGCTCCTTACGGAGTTGTAAGGACGGAGCGAATGCATCCTGAACATCCTGTTATATTTCCTTCTTTATCCATTTCTGTATACCAGCAACCTAGTAAATTAATTTTGATATATTTCTTAGCAGAAGAATAAAGAAATAATATTTTTAGACAAATTTTATATTAGTTTTATTTCTCTAATTATTATTTTATGATTTCTTAACTCACCCGATTGATGTCATTTTTAATTAATTTTTATACAAGTTATTATTTTTCGTGCGTTGCATCAGATGACTTAATATATTATCATCGATTTTTAGCGTGCATTCTTATACCATGCATATAAGAAATATTTACACGGAGTGTAAGTATAGGATAGCATCCGATAGTTATAGCTACGAAACTATTTAACAGTCTGTTCGAGCCGGGCAGGCGAGACCTCAACTGTTAAATAGTTGATTAGCGTTAACTCGAGGATGCTGTCTGATTTCTTCGCCTACCCAGTTGTTCGGCGGATGTATTTTGTTAATTTATACTCCTCCTAATTCATTCAGAGGTATAAATTATAAAAAAATATACTGCGGTCATCCTAGATACCTTAATTTTAAAATTAACATCCTACTGAGAACAATTGGATAGGCGAAGAACATAGGATCATCTAGCGCATTACGTGTGCAGGTACATAAATTGTACATTTATTGAACTTTCTCTCTCTTTATCATAAGAAGCTGCTGTTTACATATATTGATACAAAAACTTTTGAATGGATATTTCAAAAGTTTATGGACTGATTCGAGTGAGTAGGTATATTTTATGTAACTTTATAAGAAATTCTAATTTTGTTCAAGTAAAGTGGGACACAAATTTTAGAATAAAATAAAAATAAAAAGTTATAAGTTATAATTTATTTAAATACAATAAATAAATAAATAAATTATTATAATATAATACAAACAAATGATATTGCAATAAAAATTAATAATATGAAGATTATAATGCTGTCTGATCAAGTACATGTACCTATTTTCTTAAAACATTACATCGTTATAAATTATCAAATTTCTAAACGTTTCTATCTGTCTGGTGCAGTGCTGATAATAATGGAGATGATGATGATGATGAATCAGTCAGATATTTACACATGAATATTGTTGGGCCACATATTATCTCTCATTAATTACACGCATGCAGCTTCTAGCGGCTTTAACAGGAATTGTGATATCTATGTATCTCATCCAGTTAATTTTCAATAGACATAGTTATGACATATCTATAGTTATATATTTATTTAGCATATAATGATGATAGAGATACATAGCTTAGTAACTTAGTTAGTACAGACATACATACATATAAACAATAAGATGTAAGCATAGATAATATATCATAGTAAATAAATGCTTTAACAATAATAAGAGAAAAACTGTTGTTGTTGACTAGATGTGCAGATGGAAATGAAGCTCTAATTTCAGAGACTGTCAGATAATGCCATTATCTCATTAAACAAAGAACTAACAAACAAATAAATAAACCAAATCATTTAAATGAATATTACCTCCCAGCATCATGGAGATTTCTATCCACGGAGACACAAAATTGAGCATTAGTCAATGATGATGAGGATTGGTCAAAGCAATCAATCGAAGCAGGTTGTTGTTTTTAACTCGGTAGAATGGTTGCATTAGAGGAGATGTCATTGTCCGAGCTCCGGTCGATTTCTCGGTCGAGTAGTTCGGTGAGATCTTCCAGCATGTCGCAGATATTATCGAAATCTCCACCAGTGCTGCTGTTATCACCGTCGAGATTTGGTAATCGAACTCGTCTACATAAATAAATAGAATATAAAATGTTAATTACAGACTTTAAATAATAAAGCAACAGGAGTGAAATGTTACTGAAGGATTCATGAAGAGATATTCGATAATTATCTAACTAATCTCAAGCACTGTGGCATAAACAGCAAGACATTAGTTAAGTCTGGAGTACCTCAGGGTGTTATTCTTTCTCCAAGTATATTTTGTAAAATTTTGTAAAACTGTTCAAATATGCAGATGACGTGACTGTTTAAAAATGCGAGGAATATTCAAAACATCAGAATAACTTTAAACAAAAAGATACCATAGATAAATGAATGCCTATTTGAGATATTGACCGTAATAATGGTTTGTTTGGAGGGAAAGAAAGGTTATCATCATCATGTCATCTATCAGAACTGTAAACAAAAACCACCATGCAATTTTGGTGAGACACGATCAAGCAATGGTTCAGAATAATATCCAACCTGATCATCGGCAACATCACTCGAAGCATGAATCAATTTTCCAATTCTTCAAATTGAAAAATCCACCTAAACAGAATCATGTATGCAATCAAAATAGTAAACTTATAATGTATAGTAATTGCTGCGTTTTCTGTCATTTTGGGTGATGAGCTAGTAAATAAACATTCCTGTTTCCTTCATAATAATAGGTGCTGAGTAAATATTACTATTATTATCAACATTGCTTACTCTTCCGCACTAGCTTGAGCATTTGATAAACTTGGTTTGGGAAGGGAAGGGGGCAGTACAGGAGGTCGCCGATCTGAAAAATGAGAATAACAGGGTATATCAGGTTGGATGACTTTCATAAGAAATATTCCCTTCTCTATACTACCCGATTTAATTAGCAAGCATTTCATTGAATTAAAATGCTGTTGTTCATTGGGTCTTTCTCTTGAATAACTTCCAGTAGGTCACCCCCTCAAAATGACTTCCTGGGAAGGTCCTTGATCGACTGGATCTGCAGGTTTTCTCTCATTGCCCACCCGGCCGGACATTTCATCACGTGGTTCACCGTTTCTTCCTCTCTTTCACATCTTCTGCACGTCCTCTCCACTCTTCTCTTGGCAACTCTTCAACTCCAGCGAGTGCCCACTCCGGCACCCAATAACTTCTCTTCCACTCTCCTTTCTTCCAGCAACGCATTATTGGATTTAACGTCATTTGTCCAAAGAGCCTTTATATTGGCTTGACTGTCCATCACAATCCGGGCTTTCCTCCACCTTCGTTGTTTTTCAACCATCCAATGGCCAGTATTAGGGCTTTCAACTCTGCTTGGAATGACTTACAGATTCTTCCCATTGCTCTTCTAAGCCTATCTGTTGTTATCCATCCTCCTTCGATACATTACCCGGTTTCTAATGCCTATAATCATTCAAAAAGCCTCATCTTACCTGGAGGTTGACTTCTCATTCTCGGATGCTCATTGGATGAATATGGATTCCTGCGCATCGAGCTCGTGTCATATGGCAAGTGCATTGGCAATAATACACGGTTGTGTTTGAGACTGCCATTGTTGGAAACATTTTCTGAATTGAGATTGGGAAACAACAGCCAATCGTCATGACTACTGCTACCTAATGCCAAATCCAGGCTGGACTGCAGTTGGTGTGCTCTCTGTCGAATTGTGCCACAATTTTCGTTAGCAAAGGGAATATAATTGGAGTCGACACTCATCTGTGACGAGCTGCGAGAGTGCAAACTGCTCGAGTCACTGTTGTTACCGCTGCTACTGCCACTGTGTCGAAGATCCTCCGCCTTGCCGGGAGAATCGCGGGGCAGAGTGAGACAGCGTCTCTCCGCATTCCGATATGGCGGTAGCGCACTGTCCGTGCTGGTGGACATGGTGGCAGCTGACAATTCACTCTCCGGCAATGTAATTTGATATTGCGAGCAGCTTGTTGAATGCTGCGGCTCACTACTCGATGCTGACTGACTCGGTTTAGCTGACGCGCAAGCGCTACTCGAACAAGTTGTTGCGCTACTCAAGCGAATACTGTCGATTCGTTTGGGCGGTGTGGGTGGGTGCTTCTTTTTAGATGCCGATCTCTCTAAGGAATTGCTGTTCACTGCTGGCGGGCCGTACACCTGTGACGCTCTGACAGGCTGCGGTGTGGATGGCAGGTGACCGGCGCATTGAGCAACGGACGCGTTATTCGGGGCGACAATGGCACTGGGCCGTGTGCAACTGGCTTGCACCATGCTGTGTACAAATCGAGGGGAATTATGGGGCATCGTTGGGCTGCTTGAGGGATTTGGCAGGGGGCTGCATTGAGAGGGGAAATTCGCTTGTCGATTCGGAGAGGAGGAATTTTCCGAAGTTCTTAACTGGGACAAGTGGCGCAGTTCGGGCTTGTCTGATAGAATTAACAAATGAATGAATGAATGAATGGATGGATTTCGATTCTGGGGTATTCGAATGATAAATAAACTTACTATGATGCTGCTCATTCAAACCCTGATAATTGGATGTCTCTTTCTTATCAGTTGAAGGAGCTGCTCCCCCATGAGAGTGCACCAATACTTGGTGCTGCTGCTGTTGGCCCGACACAACTGCACTCGTCTTAGTAGGGGTGCTGTACATTCCGGGAGCTCCGCTGCTGTGATTTGGGCAAGGATAGGGCCATCGCTGCACACAGCAGGGCGGCATGTTCTGATTGTGATTGATTGACATTTCCTCTGAGGAGACGTGAGTGCCCGGGCACGAGGAGGACATAACGGATGGACCAGAATTCATTTCCAACAGAGACTGTTGTTGCAGATGTCCTCGTCTTAATCGCTTCAATCTTTCAACAGCGAGCATGATCTTCTTCTGATGACCTACATACGATATAAAACAAATGATTTGAATGAACGTTTGAATTTTTAACCTAAATTATCAGCCATGGCAACTACAAACAACTTGCATATTGTATAGTCAGACTTATAGACTCGCCTGAGATAACAAACCACATCTCTGCCGTCAAATGTGGAAAAGACACAACCACCACCATCACCACACCACTACGTAGACGACAATCTTTCTAAGCAATGCATAAAATTCTCTGACAACTTAATGTCAGTGACTTCGCAAGAGAACAAACAATAGCATATTCATAATACTAATGTACGCGTGTCTCTGTAGTGTTGTTAACAGAGAATGAATCAGAGTAAACACATCAGCCAGAAGAATCAACCCGATCGCACAATATTTAGTTTGAATTGTTCAACTGTTCAACTAACTGCGCACACCTGGTACAAAACTCACGCCAATAAAGTTTTTCTATCTCAGAGATTTTATCAAGTTTATGACAAAATGATGAACTTCATATTGCAGAGGGAGTGGCTGCGTTTATACGTTACAGTAATTCATATTTATGTGGGTTAATGAGAGACATGGTTTTCATGTAGCGAGCGCTCCTTGTTGAAGAAATCAGAAATAACAGAATGACATCAAACCTTAAATTTCCCCCAATTTATCAACGAGAAGATAGCCAAGAGAATCAATAATGCGTTCAAACATTCAAATTGAATTAATTACCCAGTTTTTTAATTCCAATATCTTCCAGGTCCTCCCACGACAACTCTGAGATGTCTTCCATGGTTGAGTAGCCTTGTTTTATCAGGATATCGTGGTATTCGATTAGATTGAGTGATTTTAGCCATTGGTTGACGGTTTCCTATAACATATTAACAAATACTTAGAAGATAACATAACTCATAGCATATATCAAAAGTTAAGTTTACATTTACAACTATTTTTCTATAAAGACTATCCATTATATTTAAATGAGCTGGGTAATAATTCATTTCACTGTTTATTCCCTTCCAGTACTGATCACAGATTTCATAAAACAAAAAACCATATCATATCCCGCATAGATTGCTTCAATCGACGCTTATTATATGAATATTTTAGTTAAATAATTCCTACTCTAATTAGTAAAGTACAGAGAAATCATTAGTGAAGGAGAGAGTCAGATGAGCCATCATCATCAACTTACAGGGATGTAATTAGGTAAGCCATCGATTAATTGGAGACGCGACATCTCAGCTTTTAGTCGTTTCCTGTGCTTTGGGTTAGTTACACCAGCGGCGTTCAGATCCTCCGGTGTCATGCGAGACATAGTGAAGAGATCATAGCCCGCTTGTACCAATCTCTCCGCGTAGCAACTCAACTGCAATTGACTCAACAGTAGCTGAAAAGGGCAAATAGAACACAAAATTCAGCTACTTTCAATTAATTATATTTACAGATGGAAACATTACAGATGTATCAGCCATGATTCTCGACACTGTCAGATTGTTTTCACATATCTATGACTTAATTCTTATATCGATGATTCTCACATGTTTATGACTTAATTCTTATATCGATGAATCTCGACAATTAGTAGTTACATGGAGGTATGAATAATTATTTATATTAACAGTGATGCATTGCAATAAATATCCTGGTGCCACATGTATACTCATGATATCAAACAGTTGCCATTTAGCTACAGAATGTAATATTCAGTTAGGATTAAAGCCACTTATAGTCAGTTAGGATTAAAGCCACTCAAATACAGCCTCGTGACGTCAAGTAAAGACACACTCGAGTAAAAATATCCACGGCGGTTGAAATGAGCTCTCCTTCGCTGCTACAAAGAATACTCACCTTAGGAGAAGAGCTCGCAGATTTAATTGGAGTTTAACACAGTACCTTTAAACTTTAGGGCATTAAAATATTGAATATCAAAATGAAAAATAATGAAAAATTCTAAAATATCAGCAATATATCATACTACTTTTCAAAGTTGAAGTAGTAGAGTACATTATAAAATAAAATAAAATAAAATAAAAAGCCTGTGTTGCTGTAAGAATTTAATTTTACAAATTTTCGGCGATCCACGCCATAATCATGTTAACAATGAATGAACTCAGAGACGTGAGGTAGGTATTATATGGTAGTCTGACATTACGTAATCGGATTAAAGTTAGGGATTGACAGTAGAATAGGACCAATAGAAATGTTAAATACGGAGAATATAAAATTGAAATTAAGATGAAATGTTAAAACGGAAAATTTTGAAGTTAAGATTAATCTAAATAAAGCATTAAATGTTAAAAGGGACAGATTAAAATATGAAAGCTAATAGTTCATTGCACTCAAATTTGTTGTTGAGGTCTGGATTATTTTCTTTTATCAGGATAGCTTCTTTGCAACGGAGGTTGAGGGGGTCGCTGTCTCTGGCTAAGATCGAGACACTAAAAGTTGATAGGCATGATTTCTGGTGTTTGTAGATGGAGCTGGAACTGTTGTTGTGATGTTCTTTGATGCGAGTATTGAGTTCTCTAATAGAGCTGCCGATGTAGATTTTTTTGCATTTGGAGCATGCCATCTTGTATACGCAGCCTTTTGTGTGACATATCTTTGAGTTTATCTTAGTGTCTCGATCTTAGCCAGAGACAGCGACCCCCTCAACCTCCGCTTCAAAGAAGCTATCCTGATAAAAGAAAATAATCCAGACCTCAACAACAAATTTGAGTGCAATGAACTATTAGCTTTCATATTTTAATCTGTCCCTTTTAACATTTAATGCTTTATTTAGATTAATCTTAACTTCAAAATTTTCCGTTTTAACATTTCATCTTAATTTCAATTTTATATTCTCCGTATTTAACATTTCTATTGGTCCTATTCTACTGTCAATCCCTAACTTTAATCCGATTACGTAATGTCAGACTACCATATAATACCTACCTCACGTCTCTGAGTTCATTCATTGTTAACATGATTATGGCGTGGATCGCCGAAAATTTGTAAAATTAAATTCTTACAGCAACACAGGCTTTTTATTTTATATCCTACAATGTTGCAGAGGGACAACCACCTTTTTTGTTATAGTAGAGTATATTAATGAATTATTTTATAATATGCTGCGATTAATTCGCTTTAGAAGCAAAATATTGAAACTAATTATTGTCCTCCAGCTACCTGAATAATATCTCCATCAGACATTCCATTATTTGCCTTTAAGTCAGCTACATTTATCAACTGCTCTCTGGTTGAGTCACCCACATTCCCCATACCGCCCTCTAAATGCTCAAGTGAACTCCCAAGTGAAGAGGAGCTAGAGGAGCTGGCGCAGCTCTGTCGACACCCAATCACACCCGACTCCATCGATTGTAGAGATGATCTGTGCTGCGTATTGGATGCCACTACCGGCGCCTACAATAATAAAAATTATTAATTTCTAATAAATACATTAAATAATTAAAAGAATAGCACTTCATTGAAATCATTATTGAAATAGGTAAATTTCGTGAACTTGGATACTTAATTACTCAATAAGTATTCAAGATATTGGAGTGATTCTTTTTTAATGAAACAGAGCAAAAAGAATTCTATGAGCTCAATGAGATTCATTGTCTTGCGCGGAATAGAAATTCGTTTTTTTACTTACTACTTTCTAGATGTTTTATTCTGTTTTGAATAGTGTTTGAGCGCGCTACATTTAAACAAATTTTAATTGTTACCCAGGTAATCAAACAGGAAATGAATAACGACGTGTCGATCAGAATTAGTCACCCATCAATATCTCTCATATCATCCGGTCATCATGCTAGTATTTGTCCATATAAAACTTCACTACAGAACACAAACAAGTCACTCTTCGAGTCACTACCTCGGGGATCTCTCTAATAAGGATCACTCGAGCTGAAATCTGCAACGCACCGTTGCTTTCCTTGCATCACAATTACATTAAACGCCGCCTTTATGAAAATGTTTGAATTTTGATTGAATGCTTGCAGTTTCCTCTGAAGCGGCACAAGATGCCTATTATTGTGAACAGGATTGTGTTGAGAGTAATGCAGATTTCCTTATGCTAATCCAACACACACTCACTCAGCTCAGCTCAGATCAACTCAACCCAACACACAGAATCAATCCTCTTATACAAAATTTACCGAACTGATTTCGAGTGCTTCTAAGAGCAGCGGAAAATAAGACTCTGTCAAAAACTTATTTCGATAACGACTCGTCTGAAATAAAGTTGATGATTAACAACTAGATCCGATTTCAGAATATTTCGGTCTGCGTCTTTTTTTATTTCACAATAAAAAATCCAAATTAGGGTACTAGGCGAGGCATTTAATGATAATGATATCAAATCGAACTAAACGATTCAATACTAAAAAATCTCATTCAAATAATCATCACATCAATGGTAGTTCAAACAGATAACTTCCTATTTAAAAATGAAAATCACAGAGGGATAATTCATGTCTATATTCGATATCTATTCTTTATTTTCATATCGATGCTTTGTTACTCTCTCATTGTAGAATCATTCTATATCTATTCTTTATTTCCATGAAATATATTTAAAATAAATGATAGGCTATAGAAGACTTCAATTTTGCTAATTATTCACAGCTAGTTTATAAAATTATAATTATAATTAATACTTACATGGTAATACATGCGGGAAAAGAGCTTTAAAGCATTTCATTTTATTGAGCCACACCTCTTGATGTTATAAAGACGCATTCATATTCAATATGGATATGTTAAAAAATAGAAAACTAAAAATACGAATGTTACCATGGGATAATGTTAATGTAGCATTTTACCTATATTTACATATCATCACATTATAGTTGTGCTACATTCAGATTTATTAAACTCCGGAGAGAGAGAATCGATAAATTCTTTCTGATAAGCGTGTAACAAACAAAATTCTCGTGACTAAAGGCATGCAGCATCCAGGGAATGCATTGAATGGGATGAGTCACGAGTAGTTTGACAGTACAGTAGCTCCATGCAATCCATGCCGATTCTCTTCAACTCTCTCTGCCTCACACAGATAAAGGTGCCTCTACTATGCAAATATTCTGACAGAAAGATTCTCCTCGTCAATATTAGACAAGGAGAGGAGACGTCGACCCTGCATTGACAGAGACACGGAGAGGAGGTGAATGTGGAACGTCTACTGAGATGAGGTCGACGCTTTAAGCACTTCGTGATATCCAGTCAGACAGTATAGCATCGCTTACAGTTTAAGTAAAAGTTTTGTCTTCATTTTTTTGGTTTATAAAACAATTAGGTGAGCAGTGTTAGCTGGGTCAGGGCAAATACAAAAGAAATTACATAACACTGACTGCTGAGTAGGGAATTCCACTGGGAATCGATTGAGAGAAGATTCGTCACACCACATAATACACATCCATCCAGATAGAACTATGCTTCCAGAAGAGAATACATCAGTTCCAGATGATGGAAAAGATTATGAATTAGATGATGGAACAGATGATGGAAAAGATTATGAATCAGATGATGGAACAGATGATGAATCAGATGATAGAACAGATTGTGAAACAGATTATGAATTAAATGATAGAACAGATTATGAAACAGATGATGGAACAGATGATGAATTAGATGATTGAACAGATGATACAACAGATTATGAAACAGAAGATGAATCAGATAATAGAACAGATGATGAAACAGATGATTGAACAGATTATGAATCAGATGATATAACAGATAATGAATTCATCTTATTCAAACAACCTCCCCATTATTATTATAGTTGAGTGTCTTTCTTACCCGACCACACTCACTACCGATTGTGTGAGCGGAGCTGCGGCCACTGTCGACACTGGCGGAACTGTTTCGATTGCTCGCCTGGCTGCCGCCATAACCAGAGGTGCCGGACACGCTGGGTGGACCGGTGCTGCTATCGGAAGTGACATCGCAGGAGAGAGTTGTAGTCGCGGTACTCTTCACATTCGAGGAAGAACTCCACTCGGGACAAGGCAGGGGCATCACTCCTACAATAAATATGACAGGGGCATCACTCTTACAATGAAGATGACAAGGATAAAGACAAGACAAGACAAGGGCATCACTCCTACAATGAATATGATAGGAATAAAGACAAGACAGGGGCATCACTCCTACAATGAATATGATAGGGATAAAGACAAGAGAAGACAGGGGCATCACTCTTACAATGAAGATGACAAGGATAAAGACAAGACAGGGGCATCACTCCTACAATAGATATGATAGGAATAAAGACAAGACAGTTTCTGTTGTAGTTTTTCACTCTTAAATGTCAGACAGTAGAATTTTAATTGATCGATCAGCAGTCTAGAAAAAATATGATTGCGTTTGATCATAAAAGAATGCACAAAGATTACACTTCAAGGATAACTCTCTCTCTCTCTCTCCAAACAAATAATAAATTAACAGATGCCCGATTTTAAGCAAATGCTGGTAATTCATCATTATCAGAGATCTCTGGTAAACAAAGGTATCTCTGCCATTACTCTATTAGTCTACGAGGTCATCCAGATTTTTGCCAAATATTTAACCGATAAAATAGACAGTGAATCCTTCCTATTGATAAAGTTTGCCATTTGCTTAAACGAATCAATGAGGACTACAATTTTCAACTTTTAAGTGACCATAATGGATTTGTCAGATGTGTGTCATAAAATCGGAGCAGTAGTTATTCATTATGGTGAGTGAAGAAACATTCCAAATAGCACAGAGACTTCAAATTTACAAAATCATTTTGAATCATTTCAACTTCTGTTCCATATGGAGAAACTGAATATTGCGTTGTCCTTACCTTGAGGAGAATTGGGCAGTTTTACGTGAACAGGAGTGGCATTGTTGCTCATTGGAGCTCTGGTAGGGGTGGAGTGGAAGCGCATCATTTCCACTGGAGGATTGGTTGCTCGGTGCTGCGGTGTGCCTGTGGGAGTGGCACAAGAGAGGGACAGGGCAGCCGCTGCATTGGCGTGCTGGTTGGGGTGGGTCGATCGATCGAGAACGAGGACGCAGGAAGCGGGAAAATAGCCGGTGGAAGAGATGCCCTGACTGGAGACATATCCCTTCCACATACCGTCAGAGCATTGCTCCAAAACCTGAAATACAGAGTGTGAGTAGATAGGTAAATGCTGATAGAGAGTGTGAGAGGATGGGTAAATGCAGATAGAGTGTGAGTAGATGGGTAAATGCTGATAGTGTGAGGGGATGGGTAAATGCTGACAGAGTGTGAGTAGATGGGTAAATGATGATAGAGAGTGTGAGAGGATGGGTAAATGCTGATAGTGTGAGGGGATGGGTAAAATGCTGAGAGTGTGATTAGATGGGTAAATGATGATAGAGAGTGTGAGAGGATGGGTAAATGATGATAGTGTGAGGGGATGGGTAAATGCTGATAGAGTGTGAGTAGATAGGTAAATGCTGATAGTGTGAGAGGATGGGTAAATACAGATAGAGAGTGTGAGAGGATGGGTAAATGATGATAGAGTGTGAGTAGATGGGTAAATGATAATAGAGAGTGTGAGTAGATGGGTAAATGCTGATAGAGAGGTAGATACTGATAGTGAGAGAGTGAGTAGAGATGTATAAAGGACATGTGAATGAGAAGAAACCCAATGGAATGAAATTCATACTCACGGTTATGATATCCCCCTCTCTGAAAGTGACACTGCTGGGATTTCTTAAATCGCAATAATCCTTGACTGCTCTGGCTGCTACTGAACAGATCGATTCTAAAAATGGAATCATAGAATTCGTAGTTTTCCTAATTATTATCGACGATCCAAATATTTTATTTACATCTGAATCAATCAATCAATCTGCAGTTTATTTGGCCTCCACACAAGAATGAATTAATTTTAAAAAGTAATTTTTACTGACCTCTAACTAACTCACTATAATATTGTAAAATGTGTCTTAACTAACTATCCAGAGATATGAAAATAAAACAGCCCTATTAATTATCAGGTCCATAATGTGTGGACTCTATTCTGTCAGGCGAGGCATTTATTTCACTCTTGATGTCTGAAATTTGCGATTCATTTAATATTTCGTTGCCTCGCTTAATAATAAATCGATTTTCTCTGAATCCCATTCTCACATCTGCTTATTCAAAGTGATGCTTTCTAGGTGAGTACATCTCGCTAATTACCCCTATCGATTAGATCATCAATCAAAGTCTCACAAATCAATTTCTTCCCCGCACGCAATTCTACATCAATAGTCAGCAACACGATAACTGTTGTTCTGCACGAGATGCCTACTATTTAGCTACTAATGGAATAATAATAACCAATCGTTTGAAACAGTTAAAACGCCATTTAATAATTATAGAAATACACAATTACTTATTCAGAAAGCAAACTTATAAACATTTCATTTCGTTAAAAATCCGAAACTAGGATTCGAACTCTCAACCTCCAGATTACTATTCTGGATATTACGATCTATTTTAGTGATCACTGCGCACTTTTGTCTTAGAGATGAGAGATTAGTTCTGATTGGCTGGTTACAGTCTCTTTCTAATAGAGAGTTGAGAAAGTTATAGCCAGGATCAAGGATGTTTTAGTGACCGTTTATTGATTAGATCGGCCAAAATTATTACCTTTCATGCAGGAAGATCAGAAACAATTCTCAGCATTGAAAACAGAAAAAAGTGATTATTTTTGTTCTATTAGCTTGATTAAATGAATTTCATTCAATCGATGAAAAAATAATTTATTATTATCTAAAACGCTCTCTATAAAAATTGCTTTTAGGAGTTCAATCTCTATTAGAGCAAATAATCAAATGAAAGCAAATTAAATATCCCCAACCTACTCGACACTGCAATATTGCATTCAATTCCCCAACCTTAATCGCTAAGTCCAACAATTCGAGGCAGATATCAAAATCAATACAGATCATTGATTCTGATCATATCTTCTAACACTGACAATACAATTTTCGATGGCAATAAAACTTGCGCTTCTGATTGAATCAGCTTACAACTGAGAAAAAGAGTTAAATTCCATCCCATTCTTGAGGCGATAATACTCGATTTGAAGCACTGATTTCAATAGACTTATTGATTTCAGTCGTTTATGAATTAAAATTTATTCAAATAAAAACAATGGGCACATTTATCATATCGATCAATCAATAATTTTCACGAATGGATTACTAAATAGAAGATTGAGCAAGATGGAGAATCAAAACACAACAAAACATTGCAGTGAATATAATACAGCTGCATAAAACAGAAAAATTAGAAATTAGAAAACTGGAACCTAAAAAACATCTCCATATCTACAGAACAGTCTCTAATTCTATAGAATAGTCTCCATATAGAATAGAAATTCTCTACATTCCAAGAAATTGGCCACCTCATATTGAAGATTTAGTCAATTTGGGTTCAAATCCTGTCAATAAAATGTTCTGAATTCTGGATAGAAATCATAATAGATAAATCCTAAATGTTAACTTTAAAGAACCGCCCAAACGCCCAGATCTAATAGATAAGCATAGCATGTCTTCATGTAGTATGAAGGTAACACCCTAATCCTCATAGAAGATTAACCGAATCTCACCTTCCTCAAACAAAGTATCCAACGCGAGTTGCAGCCTACCGGAGCATGAATTGTGTCGGGTTTTGTTATGCCTCCCACCTGATGTGCATAAACCCACCATTTCTTTTAGCATGCTGTTCCCATAAAGCAACACAGATATTCGTGAATAATGTAATGGGAGAGGAATTGTAGTGAACTATTAATTATTATGAGATTAATGAATAACTCCACTGAATATTCACACGAGACGCACTAAATTATCATCATCTGTTAGAAAAGTAATTAGAAAACAAGGGTATATTTAAAGTGGAGATAAATTGGTCACTTGTGATTGGCTGGTTTTGAACTACCCAGTAAAATCAACAGTAGTTTCCACCCCTTCTAATAGAAATTTCAGACGTCATGTAAAATGGGGAGAATAACTAACTTACTAAATGAGACTTAATAATATTTTTTTTGGCACGCAGTTCTTACTTGCATAATACTTTAGAAATAAAACTTTAGTCGCTTAGGGAAGTTTTTATATGAAAGTTAGGAAAATTAGTTTCATAACGATAAAGGTGAGAGATGTAATTTAGAAATGAATTGATAACATAAAATGTTTATCAATTTATTGGAAGCGCTGCTCAACTATTTGTATGTGCAGTTTGATGCACAAGTAATCAGACGGACTGCATTAAACTGTTATCAATAGAATACTGAGTGATCATAAGCTAATTGACGCGAGTATATACAGATGCACAAGTAATCAGACGGACTGCATTAAACTGTTATCAATAGAATACTGAGTGATCATAACCTAATTGACGCGAGTATATACAGATGCACAAGTAATCAGACGGACTGCATTGAACTGTTATCAATAGAATACAGAGTGATCATAACCTAATTGATAGATGCACAAGTAATCAGACGGACTTGTTTTAGTGATAGATACATATGCATATAAAGAATCTTATAAATAGTTAAACCACAAGAAGTAAGAATGTACTTTTATTGATCATTAAGATTAAACTCCAAGAAATGATTAGAGCAAGACGAACTAAATTTCTGACAGAAGTAATTCTATGATTGGTATTGTACCAATATTACAATGATAAGAATCTGAAAATATCAAAACTTCTCCTTTCCACAAATCCTTTAACAATAACAACAACAAGCAGCTAAGAATGGGATCGGATCCAACGTGAACACAAGTTTTCAGTTAAATAGCAAACAATAGAGACAAGTAGTAATAAAGATAGTAAACAAGCAGCCAGAGGGAATAAAAGGAAGACTGTTTCAAAACCTTATTCATAATTGAACTGATGCCAAAATACTTATTATTGCTCCAGATTGCAGCAGAGCTCCCTATAGCAGCAGGCAGTGGGATATTCTCACGTGGCTAATTACTATGGATACATCATCAGCTACACCGCAACAATCCCCACTTACCGAAATATGAGCTGACTATCAACTAGGAGATACTAACTTCAGTAACACACACATAATAAGTCTGTCTTTCAAAATATGTAAATATGATTATCACACGCGTGTTTAATTCTTAACAACTACACGCATAATATGACAAGAAAACAAGAATTCGATTTTATAATATTCAACATTTGGTGCAATCGAGACAGTTTGACAGTATTTCTTGAATAAATACTATAAATATCATATAAATGACAGTTTGACAGTATTTCTTACATGACTATTATAAATATCATATGATATATTTAATTTAAGGTTAGAGTTTGCTTGTCGTAACCTATAATTATAATCAAGAGATGTGAAGTATATTTATTCGACAATTTCTCAAAAACATAATTTAACTATAAACTATCTTCCACAGAAAAAATCTTTCGTTTTTTAAAACATGATAGTGGAAATATAAAGCAGATTAGTTAACAAATCGATCAGATTTGAAACTTCATTTGCTTTACCTTTAATGATAACAAAAAGTTAACTATCACTAACCTTTCAACAATTGCTTCAATTCTTTCGATCCTTTCATGGATTTGTTGACCACATCTGCTGCAGACTGTTGGAATGAATTCAATAGACGCACATCAATTCCCAGCTGAAGAAAAACGAGAAGAAATACTCGATAATGATTTGAAGCAACTTACAGCAATGTTTAGAGAAGGATATAGAGAAGGATTAACCGACAATTTTAATAAAAGAGACATCTAATAAGAGCGACATTTGGTAAATTATTGTTCTCATTAATTCTAATTAAAGAGTCACTCACTCTCATTAGAGAGTCACGCTTCTTAGTTTGTTCTCATTAATTCTAATTAAAGAGTCACGCTTCTTACAGTTTGTTCTCATTAATTCTAATTAGAGAGTCACTCACTCTCATTAGAGAGTCACGCTTCTTACAGTTTGTTCTCATTAGTTTTAGTGTGAAATATTGTGATTTTTAAAAATTTTAAAGAAAACATTCCTGTTTTCCAACTCCTTTTCTTCTGATTATTTTAATAATTACAAAATACTTCCCTAATGATAATGATTTCAACCTCTTTGAAGGAGAATATAATAATAGAATTTCTTAATTATTAATTCCGTATGAAAAATATCAACCTCATACAATTTCTTTATTACATACTGAACTGACTAGAGCCGACAGAATTTAAAAAATGCTTTCTCTGAGAAAGTCAGTCTACTAGTTCATTCAGATGTATAGCTCTGTTTCAGAGAGTTCATAGAGTATTTAGAGAACGAGAGAATCCCATAAAACAGGAACAAGTGACGTCACATCCAAACCACCTCTAAATCGATGTGATATCATTTCTCTAATCTACACTTATATACAACATTCAGAAATTCTCTCTATTCCAATTAATGTCTCGAGAAATTGGAAATAACAATAATATCTCTATCTATCTATACTCTCTCTCTCTCTGTCTGTCTGTCTGAGTAGGAGACTCTATGTGAATAGAGCGATACCAATCAGAGTAATAGAGCCAGTCAGCCACCAATTAGCAAAAGCAAATATTAATAAACAGCATTTCCTCATGAAGCGGATTACAAAAATTGTGATCAAATCCATTATAAGAGGAAATAAATGATTTACAAACAAATAAACTTTCCGAATCAATTAATATGGAAACTTATTAGAAAAAACATTAAATAGGGCAACAAGAAACAATAAAAGCCAATTTTCACGAATCTGATGTTGAAATACATTTAAATAACATTGACCACTAACAGATTAAGCTCAAATAAGCAATCATATTTGATTCCAGAATGAAGAAGACCTCCTTCTCATTCTGAGTGGTTGTCTTATCATTAAACCTCCCAGAGGAGAGATTGGGGAAGAATTCCACCCGGAATATCGGAGGACTGCGGTTTAACTCCAAGTTACGGCTTGTAATTAAATCTTTCTTTAACTCTCTAAATCCAGATTTTCTATATGCTTTCATGTATTTCCTCGGTGTTACTGAAACTTTAGAATGTGTTGTCAGAATATTGTTAAATGAAATAGCAACTGGAAAATAAACGCATCCTGTTAATACTCACAGTTTCGTCTAAATTATCCAGCCCACCATCAAGATAAACAAAGGATAAATGAATTTAGCCTTAAGGAGCATTAACAAAACAACTAATGATGATAATCGAACACTGGAGAAAATCTCAGGGCTGTGCGTTAATTGAATTAATAAAAGCCTGTATTATCAAATATTATCACTAAGATGTAAACTATCGCCACAAAATATTCAATTTGGCGGCAATTTTACCTTAAAGCGAAAACATTTATGACCTAAATTTGAACATTTTGTGATGAGAGAAAATTCGATCGAGGAACGAATACATATCCAGATTTAGATCAAATAAATATTTAGTCGTAAACAACTATTCAATCATGACAATTGTGAAATATAGGCTTTCCAGACGTTCAAGATTCTAAAAATAAATCCAAATATTAAAATCCAAATCAAATTTTAGATTTAACTCATTTGACATCGATGTAAATCAATATAATTAATAATGCGCAAATAAATCAATAGAAAAACAAACAGAAACACATAGATAATTTATTATAAGATTTACCTCGATCAATAATTTGACAATGTGATGATGACCGTACATGGCAGCCACATGAAGACAAGTGCCTTGGGGTGTCAGACGATTGATGTTAACACCGGGTTGTCGCACCACCAATCTGAAATTATAACTCAGAATTAGTAGCAGAGCAGTACATGGTGGCCATGTTATAATATATTAGAGAGAAAGGAAGAAAAGGAGAAAGAGTGAAAAAGAGAAATGAAGATAGTGAGAAAAAGAGAAAACAGAAGAGAGAGAAAGAGTAAATTAGAGAAAGGAGAAAGAAAGTGAGAAAAAGAAGAGAGAGAGAAAGGGAGGAAGAGTGAAAAAAGAGAAAACAGAAGAGAGAGAGAGAGAAAGGAAAAAGAAAGAGAGAAAATGAGAACAAAAGGGAGAGAGGAGAGGGAGGAAGAGTGAGCGAGAGAGAGAGAGAGTGAGAGAGAGAGGAAGAGTGAACGAGAGAGAGAGAGAGAGTGAGAGGAAGAAAGAAATAGAGAAAGAGTGAGAGGAAGAAAGAAATGGAGAAAGTGAGAGAGAGAGAGAGTGAGTGAGAGGAAGAAAGAAATGGAGAAAAAGAGAGAGGAAGAGTGAACGAGAGAGAGAGAGAGAGAGAGAGAGTGAGGGAGAGAAAGAGTGAGAGGAAGAAAAAAGAAATGGAGAAAGAGAGAAAGATGAGACAGCGAGTGAAAGAATAATTCTATAAACTCTTATTAAATTCATCATTGTTCATTTTATAGTTTGTGTGCGCTCCGAATTAAGAATCTTATAATAATAATATCGAAGCAGAATAGTCTCTATGAAAATTGTGAAGAGCTCATAGGGGGTCACTTCTTCATGCTGTAACAGAGTTTGTAAAGCACTCTATCTCGGTCTGTTGGCTTGTTTTAAATATGGGAGAACTCTATACTCATAACTGGTCATCTATCTGCATCTCTCCTCAGAACACATCTCATTACACTTATAAACTACAAAGCGACATTAAAGAGATGCCGAATTTAGGAGAATATCGAGAGAGAGAGAAAGGACTTTCAGGATTCTTTAAAGTTTGAGCGTGGACATTCCAATCTGGCAATTCCCGAAAGAATGACGAACGATAATTTCATCATCCAATATTGTTGATTTTCCATTTTATATTGGTATAGACCCACATAAATACAAAACTATAACACACACTTCAGATATTTAAACGAGAATTCTAGATTATGAGATAATTTATTGAAATTATTAATGAGGTAAATTTCGTGAACTTTAGCAGCGAATTATTCCATAACTATAGGAGATATCGGAGAGATTCTTTTTCATGAAACAGAGCAAGAAGAATTCTATCCGCTCTGTTAAATGCATTGTGATGCAATTAATAGGAAGATAGTTTCTCGAGCACTACTTTTTACCTGTTTTTCATACAGTTTGAGTGAACTCAAAATGCAAATCAACTCACTTCAATACGTCAATATGGCCGCGCTTTGTAGCCAAGTGCATACAGGTGCTGTGCTCTACAAATAGACCGGGGTGGGAGGGCCGTGTAGGCGTGACTTCGTGCTGCACCAGACCCGTGGCTAGGACCAGCTCCACTAACTAAGTAAGTAAGTAAGTAAGTAAGGGTTTATTAGCCAAACTGGAAATCAATGGATTTGACAATATAAGGCATGAGA